>WNHD01004023.1:0-11784 GCA_011057455.1 Ganaspis sp. Gsp50
CAAGTGATACAAAAACTTAACTCGAATAAAATTGTACAGGAACAAGAGGTATTTTGAGAATCTTGAAAAAACTTCTCACGGAGGAAGAGCTTTTTACAATCCAAGAACGGAAGTTTGTGAAAAGTTGAATGAGTCCTCAAGGTTATCGAAGAAAATGCACTGTAACTGTTACGATCATAGTCAAGGGAATCATTACTCGAAAGGATACTTTGAAAAGTTTCCTTATGCCAGTGGCGTAACGAGTTTAGAAGCAATGAACAGTTGTTCTTCCCTTGATGTTTCGGCGTACAGAATAAAAAAACAAGAAAATAAACCTTCATGGAAGGAATCTAAAAAGAATTCTGGCAAAATACGAGCAAATAGAAAAAGTAGTAAATTATCCTGCACTTCTCTCTTTGTGAATTATTCTCCCGAGTCCAATTGCGATCCTTGCGATAAACCAGAAAAGACTGATTTTAAAAGTGATGACGAAAATCTGAGTAATTATCCTGCGAAAGCTGGTTATTCCAATAAAAGGAAAGGTATTTTTGCTCTCAGAGAGTTAATAAAATATATTACTCTTTAGTATGGTAAAATTTACTTATCAAACATTATTTTTTAAGTACTTTTGAAATTGAATACATTTTTGAGCATTTTATGTAATTGAATAACATAACTTTTTCTTTAAAGATAAAGAATCGTGCAAACCAAAGACCAAAGTAACTTGCTGTGCAGATGAGAAAAAAGTAAAAGCCGGGGGCCCGCATTACCAAAAATGTCCTGGGTATACAGAAAATGCAGATAATTACAAAAAGCACTCAGATTTGAAATCAAAATTTTCTGCAACGCCTTTTAGAAGAAATAAGAAACGTCACCTCTCTGAAAAAGGAAAGGTTGATGAAAAGTTGGTGAAATGTCCAGATTACAAAGATGGAAGTGAGCAGCTTGATATTAAATTGTCTGACCTAACACCGAATGTTCCACTTCCCACACATTCGAGCCAGTGTGGCCAACATGTAGCCAACGAAAACAAATATCGTGTCAAAAATGTTAAATCAACTCAGTCCATAGCAGAGAATCCTTGCTCGAAAAAGTCCAGAAAAAAATCCACAAGAATTTATTCTTCCGGCAAGAAATTCACTTTTGAGGTGCAACCTGCCAAAGACGAGCAAAATAAATATTCAAATTGCGATTGTAAAAACTGTCCCGAGTTGTCAAAGCTTTTGAAAAATGTGAAATTTTCCGAAAATTCGAAAAGGTCGGTGATTCTGGATACTTATAACAATTTGGTAAAGAGTATTGAGGAGCAAAGAATACCGGGAAATTGTAAAAGACAAAAATCCAAAAGTGGTCGGAGTATGAAAAATTGTGGGTGCAATTTAGAAAAAGGTTGCGAATGGTGTATTTGTGATAATAGTCCGGATAAAAATTTTGAAGATAAATGTGCAAAAAGGATGAAAAACAAGGGGAAAAATTGTGGGTGCAATTCAGAAAACGGTTGTATTTGGTGCATTTGCGATAACAGTGAGGATAAACATTTTGAAGATAAATGTGCAAAAAGAATGAAAATCAAGGAGAAGAAACTTAATTGTAAAGACAAATTGTCAAATGACTCGGTGAAGCCTAGTTATCAGAAGTCAAAGTCTTCTTGTCAAAGATCAAAGCCTTGTTGTCAGAATTCAAAATCTTGTCAGAACTCAGACTCTTGTTGTCAGAAGTCAAAAACTTGTGGTCAAAAATCAAATCAGAAGAGTCAGGAGCTATCTGATAAAAGCGAAAAATTAAATCTTAAAAGTCAACAGTCAACTTCTAATTCTCAGATACTAAATTCCAAAAGTCAAAAATTAAATTCTAAAAATCAGATATTAAATCCTGAAAAGCAGATGTTAGTTCATAAAAATCAGAGCTTAAATTCTACAACTCAGAGCTTGAATTCAAAAAGTGGGGTTGTAAATTCTAAACCTCTGATAGTAAATTCTAAACCTACGATAGTAAATTTTAAAAATGAGATGGTAAATTCTAAATCTCTGATAGTAAATTCTAAACCTACGATAGTAAATTTTAAAAATGAAATGGTAAATTCTAAAAATGAGATGGTAAATTCTAAATATGAGATGGTAAATTCTAAAAAAGAGATGGTTAATTCTAAATATGAGATGGTAAATTTTAAAAACAAGATGGTAGATTCTAAAAATGAGACGGTAAATTCTAAAAATCAGACGTCAAAGCCTGAAACTGAAGTACTGCATAATAAATGCCAAGAATCAAAGCAGAAAATTGAGGAGTTAAATAAGTTTAATTTTCCAAGGATCGTGAAACCAAGGGGAGCTTCTTGCAAGGTTGATTTAAAAAAAATTTTGATTTATCCTCCGCATGGTGAGGAGGGACCTCCACTGAGTTTGTATAAAAAATGCTCCAACATAGATTGCAGGATAAGAGGAGACGAGAGCAAAGGATTTAGGTACAAAGTGACTTATAAACAAGAATTCTTGAGTCCAGTTTGGCATCCTGAGGAAAATGGAAATCCTTTCAGAAGAAAAGAACATACTACGGATTATGGATGAATGTTTACACAAATTTAAAGGACACTAAGTGTTCTGGATTCATAATTTGTACAAATGGAAATTCCTTTCATCAGCAATTTCCCCTTTCTCTTTTTTTTAAATTGAAAGCACGTTGCTGAATTTAAGGGGTTCCTTTTGGAAATTGGACAAGTTAAGTCCTTATTTGTAAGAACTTTCATCTTGATTTAATCGAATAATTGGATTTTTAATTATTCGAATAGAAGGTTTATAATTATTTGAAGTATTCAAATTTTAGTTATTTAGTTTTTGAGAAATGAGATATAAACGTACAAATTTGAGATTTTTGTTAATTGAAATATTGAATTTTATTTTAAAAAATATGTTTTACTGGTGCGTTAATAATCAATAATGTAAACATTTTTATATAGTATTTTACATTATTTTGTATTCTTTTCTCTAATTTGTAATAAAATTTACAGTTTTGAAAGAAGCGGGATTTAAAGAATTAGCCTTATTTCAAAAATTGAAGATGGTATTGTGTTTTCTAAAAGCGCTAATTTCATAATGAACTGGAGAAAAACAAAATATAAAATAACAAAATGTGCGAGTGGCCAAAACCGATTCGTAAAATTATAGGTTTTGCTTTGATTGTGATAGCAATTGATTACTTATTATCCGGATAGTGAGAAAGTCCATGAGTAAGTCCATAAGTCCAAAGTGTAAGTCAATAAAATATTAACAATTCTCAATAAATTAAAAAGTCCTGAAAAAATCAACTCCTATTTAATTAACTATTATTACAAAGGATAAAATTTTACTTTAATTTTTAATAAATATGATTTAAATATTCTGTGAAAAAATATTCAACATTCTTTAATCTAACAGTTCTGTTATTTTATAGATTTAAAACTTTTTTAATTTCTCAATTTTTTACAAACTTATCAAATTTTATGCATAAAACCACTGCTTAACGCCACAAAATTCTTTGCAAATTCCTTCCATTTACGAAAGCTGTTTATCCTATATTTAATTATGCCCTGAAAGCTTTTCAGATTAAATAAAAAGTGTGTGTCTGTCGAGTCGATAATGTGTAAAATTCAGAGCATTTGATGTCATTCTGGATATAGGAAATTTTTGACGTTTAAACACCAGCCAAAAGCAATAAAATTTGAACAACATTTTGTTAATAAATAAATCTACATAATAACGAGAAAAATGCGTCCCGTGGACATTGCTATTGTAACGCTATTGCTCTATTGTGCTTATGAGATTCTTCGCTAAAGTAAGTTTTCAACTTATTTCGTTAATAACCTTTTTAAAAGTATTTTCCTTTAATCTAGAAAAACATTAAAAACAATTTCCTTAACTATTTTATTTTTATTTTACAGAAACTAATCATGACGATTTTCACGATTTTGACGTAAAATTGTTTATAAATTTATTGCAATATTTGGTATGTCATTTTTCAAAATTCAAGTGTGTATTGTAAACTATGTGTTTGTTTTTAATATATAAAATCTAATTTACAATTTTGGCCTAAAATTCACTTCTTAATTAAAATGTTAATAATTATGATTTAGTGTTAATAGCGACAGTAATTAATAATAATAATAATAATAATAATAATTCCATCCTATGAGGAAACAAAAAGTAATCGTATAAATAATATTACTCAAATTGAGAAAAGACATTTACTCTTCTTATTTAGTATTTTTTTAATAATAAGAAAAGTATAATAAAAGTAATTTAATATAGTAATAATAAAAATAATAAATATTTTTAAAAAATTATAATAAATATTGGGTTTATAGAATGAGATAAGATTCTACTCTAATTAAATATTTTCTTTGGTTATTAAATTGAAACCTTTGCAAGTATAATTAATGCTTAATGAGTTGTAATGGATCCGAATCTCGAGTGTAATAAATTATTTTGATAAAATCGATTTAAATTTGCGTGAAAACGTGCAAATTGTAAATTATGTAAATTTCAACTTCATGATTTCTATTTCAGTTTTGCAATTAATTATTTCATTATTATAATTTCTACTATCATTATTATTGTTATTATTATTATTATTATTGTTATTATTATTGTTACTGTTATTGTATTATTATTGTTGTTATTGTTAATATCGTTTTTACTAACTTTTATTATCCTTTTAATTTCCATTTCCATTTTTTGTACAAAGCTAAAAAATTGATTAAAAACTACTACTACGTTTGGGCAGCAGGACTTTTCGACATTTAAAAATTGATTTTCCAAAGGGCAAACTTTCCACTAGGAAACTCACGCGAAACAATATCAGGTGTTTGATCTAAATTGTTTGAAATTATTTTCTAGAAATTAATAAAGCGCTCAATCGGTAAAAAGTACCATAGTCAAACTTTTAAGTCGAAATTTCTTCTAAACATGCGATGGTATCACTTTTGTTTGAATCTCTTTTATGAGGATCATTTTATACACTCTAGGGATTAAGGGACACATAATATAATAAATTATATGAAATAACCACGTTTTTCTCGTGACAAATTGTAATGTTGATACTAGAATATAAAAACACCGCTTTTTCTCTCTATTCTTATTTTTTCTTGGCTTTTTGACACTTGTAGTTATTTATGATGAAAATGAAAAAAGAACTGTTTGAATTAATTTTTTAAGAGGTTAATAGAGAAGTGTTTTCAAAAAACTGTAACGTTCTTACAAATAAAAATAATAATATTTCATAACAAGAATAATTAAACATTAAACAATAATAATAAAACAACAATAATTAAACAACAATAATTAAACAATAATTAATAAATAATCAAACAACAATAATTAAACAATAATAAATAATTCTGCATAAAATATTTTTTATAATAAATAAAATAGCCTGAGGTTTTAATTTATAAAGTACCGTTCTTATTCTTCTTTTCAATTAAATGCAAGGATTATTATCATTTGCCTCCAAGCTGTCGATTATTGCTAATCTTTAGTTCCACGAATCTTCATAAACATAATTAGAAAATGCACTTTAATACTCTCTATTTTTGCATTTTTCATAAAAAGCACTTTTATCTGAAATGAAACTACTTTTGAGTATGAATAAAAAAGAATAATAATAATAAAGAAAAATATTTTGCAATCTAGCGTTTTGAAAAGTCTTGAAATTAAACAAATTGAAGCTTTAATATTAAAAGCTTTAAAGCATGTTACAAATTCCGGACGAAATAAAATTTTCCATTTCATTAATTTTCCTTTGCTTTGAGAGAACCTATGTACTGAATTTTTATTTCAAAGCTAGAAAACTGTAAAAAAGATGGCTTTACATTTTCCACTGAAAATTTAATGTGTAAGAAAATACGTAATGATATATTATCTAGACTAGTATTAAAGAGTGCTACGATTATAATCTTCTCGGAGCTGCAGAAATCTTTTTATCGTTTAGAAAAAGGAGGAAAGAATGAAATCATAAAGGAAAACAGATATGAACTGCTTTCATTTATAATAATGGATTAATTAAAAAATTTCACTTCCAAGTTAAGGAAACACATGAGCTTTAATAGACTCTAGCATTAAAAACAATTGCCTGAGCTTTTTATGCTCACGTGGTGAATTTATCACATTTTAGAACATAACAGGCGTTATTCTACTTCTCTGTATTTTTTTAAACGCGAATTTGATAAAGCTGTCAATAATGTGAACGATAAGAATAACAAACTTTGTTCATTATTTCTTTTCCTGGTAAACATTATACAAACAATTATTTTTAAATTTACAGGGCGAAATTTTTTTAATTTGCAAAATGGAAAAAGTAGCTACTAAATAAATAATTATTAAAACTATTAAAAGATAAATACAACAATATAATAATATGAAGTAATAATAATAATAATAATAAAGTATAATAAGAAAGTAATTGTAACAGAGTATAGAATAAAAAGAAGAAATGTAGAAAAATTGAAAGTTTTTTAGAATTTTCATTGTTTTATCGGTTCCAGATTACGTTTCGGAAGTTTTTCTAATGGAATCCATTATTTTGGCCAATATTCCCTTTGGTTTTTTAAAATAAAAAATTGGACGTTGTTTACTTTGCTAATATTATTTAAATGAAAAAACTTGAACTCTACTCGGGATTGACAAAAATATTTGTTTTGAACAACGAAGGAGACAAGGAAAACAAGAGAATCGAAGAATAGGTGAAAATCGAGCACACTCAGTGAATGATCAAAGTTCCGGAAGTCAGAAAAGCAGAATTGCACTCATGTGCAAAGTAACAACAAAGAGCAGCATTAATTTTAATTAACCTTACTTCACTTTTATTCAAAAAATAGTTTAAGTAAAACTTTAATTTTGGAAATTAAAATTATGAATTATATTTAATTTTTTTTGAAAGCTAAAAAATTTTTAATTTTTTTTTAATTTACAAAATTAAAGTTTTGTTTGATTTAAACTAAAAATAAAATAAAAAAAAATAAACACAAACATCAAATTCGTTCATTATCTGAAAATAAAGCGTCTACTTTGCTTTTATCTAAATAGCGATGCTTACTACTTTCTTTGACTAAAATGTCAGACAATAAAAGAATAAAGAAATAAATAAAAGTAAGTACATAATAATTCTAAGGAACTTTCAGAATCTGTATAGAATTTTAATCTGAAGAGTGTGTAAAGATTAGAAAATATTTTACAGCTTGATTACAACTTCATCACAAATTGTAAAGATTATCTTAAAATCTTTGAAGTTTCTCTAGGTAATAAATACATGTTTAATGATAGAACGATAAAATCGACAGAAAGTACGAACAGGGATAAGGGATTATGGGAGCTGTACCATTTCGCTTCGATAGGAATAATCGAATGTCACATTGAAGTATTGAATCCAACGTTTTGATTGCAATTCAGCCTTAGGTAAATTTAAATTAAAGTTTCTGCACTCAACAATAAAATCCCCATCAGTCTATCACTTATTTTATATTTTGTGTCTTTTGACAAAACTAAACTTTTTTCTACAAAAAAAACCTTTTGTATTCGTTCCAAACCATTACAAAAAAAGTGGTTTCTTTTAAGAAAAGTTTTTTTTATAAACGCAATGTTATTGATTATAACAATCCCATCAGTCGATCACTTATTTTATATTTTGTGTCTTTTGATAAAGTAAAACTTCTTTCTACAAATAAACCTTTTGTAGTAACTTGTTTCAAATCGTTCCAAAAAAGTGATTTTTTGAAGAAAAGTTTTTTTAAAAACTCGATGTTATTTTTATCTCCAAAAATTGTAAAAATACCAATCTTCATGAGATTGATATTTATCTTTATGAGATTGATATTTATCTCCATGAGATTAATATTTATCTCCATGAGATTGATATTCATCTCCATGAGATTGATATTCATCTCCATGAGATTTATATTCATCTCCATGAGATTGATAGCAATTCTAAATCAATTTGTATAAAAAATTGAAAAATGCAAATAATAAGTGACGTAACGTGCAAATAATTTTGAAAAATTTGAGGGAAAAGCAAAAAAGGTGGTTTGTAAATGATTTCATTTTTCCGTTTACTTTAAACGAGTTGGAATTGGTGTTAATTGACAATTAAACGGTACGTTTCCGAAAGTTATAAGAGCTTAAAATAAAGTGAACAGTTCACGTTTCGTGTTAATTGCTTTCGTGTCCAGCGAGTTGGTTTGTGTATATATAGTTTCAGTAGATGAATAAACTTCAAATAAAGGCAAGGACCGTATCAGGCATTTCCTGTGTGCATACAAATGCTGGATCCCCAAGGAACAAAACTTGATCCACCAATTCCGCAACATCCTTTATCTCCGTACCCTCAAAAAGCTCCCAATGGAATAAAGTAAAGGGTTTCACTGCTAAAATAGAAATCCCCGCACAAAGTTTAGAAAAGAAATTGAAAATTCTCTCACCCCTGAGACGATATAAATTCTAGATTTTAACCACTTAGTGTTGAAAAATCTGCCGTTTAATTACTCACCAAAAAAAGAAAATTACATTCGTAATTAACCATTTTTGCTTCCTCATAGGGAAGCATTGTTTATTTTTTTTTAATTATAATATTCGGAATATTAAAAGTCGTTGCGTTCGAAAATAATGTAAAAACAAACTTCAAATTTAAAAACAGTTCGAAAATAATGCAACGGATTGATTGTTATTATAAATATTATTTTATACAAAGAGCGTCAACAAAAAAATTAATTAAAATTTCTATTAAATTTTAAATCGAGGAACATTTCTGGTTAAATTAATTTTAAAGCCTTAGATACAGAAAGTACAATCTTCTTCTTTTCTCGCTTTTTTGCGAACTTTCAGTATTTTTTTATCTCCGGTGATTATGACGGGAAAAAAAAACTTTGAATTAACAACTGATGTCATAATGATAAATTCGTACCACTTAAGCGAGGTCTTGATAAATCAGTGCTAGTATCTTTGAGAAAGGTTAACAATTTAGTGAAAAAAAAAGAAGAACAATGTCCATTATTTAGGACAAAGGAAACGTAAGTGAAACGTGATGTAAAAATGTGCTACCTTTTATTCTCGATGGAGACCTAAACGAAACGAATTTTCACCATAAAAGGTGAAGGCAGCTCTGAAAGAAAAAAGATTGACAGAAGGGTCGTTTTATTCTCTACTGGGAATATTTAACGTGGTCGGAATTTAGGCACCAAAAAGACAAATTTGAAATAAAAAAACTTGCTCCATTGGGAAGCAATATATAAAGTTATTGAATTAATGAATAACAAATGTTGTAGGCAATAAATCATAGGCCTTGCGGACGAAAAATCAAATTAAAAAACATTTTCAAACCTTATCTTTTTTCTTCAGCTTTTTAGCTTTTGGATTTTATAAAAATGTGATCATTAATTTGTTTCATTAATTTGTTTCATTAATCTGTTTCATTAATTTGTTTCGTTAAATTTTTTCGTTAATTTTTTTCATTAACTTTTTTTCATTAATATTTTTATTCAGAAAAGTTAGTACATTTCATTTTTCAATTTGAATAATTTACCACATAGAAATTGAATTCATTAAGATTGAAATACAGTATCAATCAAAATTTCGACTCGGGTACAAACTTCCAACCTGTGGCTCGCAATTGTTTTTTTTATAATTGCTTGTTAAAATTTAGTAAATGATCTCAGGAAGGTCAGTGCAATCTAAAGTTTCTAGTTTTTATTTTTATTAAACACAAACGATTTTGAGAGTCAATTTATATTTTACATTGAACCTTGACTATAATTTGAAAATCTTTGGTGGAATGTACTTTAAATGCATTATTAAATACTTCAACGCAAACTTTCAACAATTTTCAACACTTGGCAAGTACAAGAAGAATGCATCATTAAGAATAAGTAGAACATACCGCGATTATGCCAGACATTTGAAACTCTATATGTTATCCGCATCTTAAAAATGTAAGAATAGAAAAGTAAAATGACGAAAGTAATTTATATAAAACTATTCTGTAAATATAAAAAAGACAAAAATTGATGTAGATAATAAAATAACACTCGTAGAAAAATACAGAAAATATAAAATTAAAATCATAGAAAATATTTAATTGCAAATAATTTAATTTAAAATACCATTATTTTTTACTTGTTTCATTTTTGGTTTAAAATTATATTTATTCACTTGATTGCAAAAAAGTACAAATCTTACTTTTATTACAATAAAAATAAATTTGCATAAAAAGTAAGCTATCGCTAGAATTTTAAAAATTATGACCTGATTTTCTTCTTAGAAAATAGAAAACAAATTTTGAGTTAGTAATATAATTTATACGCGAAAATGAAATAACTATAATATGTTAAGTTTAAGGGATCGCGATTTCAAAATAATGTAATATAATCTCCTGTATTTTAATTACAGGTGAATAATCAGGGTGCAATGTAGAATGTCAAAAGTTTCATTGAATCATAAATGTAAAGTGAAAGGAAGTGCATGCAAATTGAAATACGACCGATCTCATATGTTAATGTATTAAATGTTAAAATGTGGATAAAACTGGAGATTGCAAAACAAAATTGCTTCAACTGAAATAATATGTGGGAATAAACGAGATATAATGAAAGTTGAAGAGAATAGGAAATGGCAAGTAAATGTAAAATGTAATTTTATAGTAGAGTGAATTCTTCCGTAAAATATGATGCAATAGAGTAGCGAAATTCTCTGTCATGGACTAAAGCAATACGTTATTTCCGTTTCTCAGTTTAATTTACTCTCAAGTCGCTTATAAATCAAAGATGCTTTTTTACCTTTACTTCACTAAGAAGATTATACAGATATGTTTTACAAATGCAAATTCTATTTTTATTTGCATTTAAAACAGCCATGAGAGTCAACGTTCAATTCTTGAATGTTGAAAAGTTAATTGAAAGAATTACTTTTTTCTTTTTACAGTTATACTCATTCTTTTAATCCTTTTCTTCAAAATTTAAACGAAAAAAATGTATAATTAAAATGTAAAATGTAGATTCGAAAGAAGTTTCTTCAATCGAGGATTACCATTCAAAAAAAAAGAAAGAAAGAAACATCCTAAAAAAAGAAAATTCTTTAATGGCAACAGATTTTTTGAATTCAAGACAACTGTTTTATTGAACTCTAATTTTATACTTTTACAAGATGGAATTTTTGTTTGAAAATTTCTTGTGACATTTCAGTATACAAAAAACCTTTCTAAAAGTTGTATTAAGAATTATGTGTAGACAGGTTTCTTATGGAAATTATGAAAACAATATTTGGAAAAAAACCTTTATGAGGAAACAATGTCTATAACTTTAAAGTCCATGATTATTTGAATCACGATTTTTTAAACTATATAAAATGTAATATGAAAAATTGTGTACATAAACTAAAAATCTAAAGAATGGTTTTGCTAATTTGAAACTTGATTTTTATTTCAAGTGTATACTGAAAATATGGAGCGCTATTTATAATCTGAAATATAAATATTACATTTTCGTAAATCAAATATTTTAGTACATATGTTAATAAAGCAATACGAGTGACATGATATTTGAATTTCAATACGATCTAATGTCACGATTCTGAAGTAACAACATTCTAGAATTTCAAAGTTATTCATATCCATCAGTTACTATTAGAAACGAGTTACTGACGTGAATCGCTGTTCATACTAAATATAATTGTAATAATACTGCTCGCATTTTCCCATATCTGAATAGAAACTTTATCCAATATCTTAAATATGATAACCTATGCAAAACACAATAGAAATAATTCTTAGCAAATGATTTTGTGGACTTTTTAC
>WNHD01004024.1:0-15894 GCA_011057455.1 Ganaspis sp. Gsp50
AAAAAAACCATGACATAAAAACATCGAAAATATTGATTAAGACTCGAAAGAATCGATAACTCTCGAAACTATCGGTGACACTCGATAATGTCGAATTTCCAAACAGAAATTATGCATTTATTAACTGCAGTTAGTTAAATTAGAGTTCACTTAGTTGTAAGTGTCTTCTATTTTATGTTCGTAATAGTTTACACAATTTATTTTTCGGCAATAATACACTTTTTAATGTATTTTTGAGAAAAAACCTCGAGTGACATAACCTAACTCATCAACCTGACTGAGTCAGCGCGCCAATATTTGAAATAATGACAGTAAATACAAAAATTCTTTTCCTATTAAATATAAAAGCCCTAAATAAATTTGATTGTCCATAAACAAATTGTACTGTATTTTATTTACTGTTAAAAAGTAAATAAATTATCGAGATATATATATATATATATATCAAATTCTTATGTAATGGTTAATAAATTAATAGTAATTAGAAAATAAAAATACTACTAAATAAACGAAATACGATTTATAAAACAAAGCAAAAAAATATAAATTAATAATAAATTAAAAAATAAAAATACTACTAAATAAACGAAATACGATTTATAAAACAAAGCAAAAAAATATAAATGAATAATGAATAATAAAATAAAAAATAAAAATACTACTAACTGAACGAAATACAATTTATTTATTTAATCAAAAGAAAAAATGAAATCAACAAATAACAACATTATTATAAACAAACAAATTTTTGAAATGTGATTATTAATATGATTAGTTTTTAATTAAAAATAAAATGTATATATTATTTTAGAAAAATGTTGATTATTTATTATAAGACAAACAATAAAAGAAATAAGTAAAATAAATAAATAAAATATTAAATATAAAAAAACAAATAAAAAAGTAAAATAAATTATTTTAAAAAAAATCATAGTAATAAAATTAAAATTAAAAATATAAAAACAAATTGTATAAATCAAAACTATAATTGAAAGAAATACGATTTTATTAATCAAAGGAAAAAAAACAAAGAATAAAATAATTTTTCAATTCTTATTATCAAATCTAATGTAATTTGTTAAATTTTAAATTAAGAAAGAATGATTCAAGAAAAAAAAACAATTGTTAAATGTGATTACCAATTTGATTATTTTTTAAATTAGAATTAGAATACAAGTTATAAATTATAGTTACCATAATTTTTTTAGATAGTAAAATTTTATAAATTAAATTATAGATATAGTTTGTTTTTATTTATTATAAACCAAAGAATTTAAAAGTTAAATTTAAAATGAACAACGGACTAAATGAAAAGAATATGAATTAAACAATTAATAAATATCAAATTTTTCATAAATTAAACAAATATTGAAATTTATTTATATTTTTTAAATATATTTGGAATTATTTTTATTTTATTATTAAGATCGGTTATTAAAGGAAGGTTTTAAAAAATAATAAAACTATATTTTGAAAATTGTTTTTTATTTACATCATCGTGTAATATTTATATACAAAAAATTGCTGCTGTTTGTCGAGTTACTTAATATTTGAGATTTATAAATAGCACTTAATTGTGCCTAATAGGTAGAAGTTTACTTAATTGTTGTTTCTATAATAATATATATAAATTTTTTAATAATAATAACTAAATTTAATAATACTGTAATTATTAAATATAATAAAACGAAAAAAATAGAAAAATACACTGAATTGTGCTTACAAACGCATATAATACGTCATCTTTTTTTAAAATATAATAAATGGCCTGAACACTTAAATGTCCTTTTTTTTAAAAAAATACAGTCTTTTAAAACGATATTATTATCCCTAAAAAAACTATTTCTTAATTGAATAAATCAAAATCTTGATCATCATCATCTTCATCATTATTATTCCCAGGTTTCGGAATCTGTAAAAAAACATTTATTAATATTAAATAGAGCTTTTTAAAATTCGACTTATTTGATTCTCTTTTTTAAATTTTATTCTCTTTTTTAATTTTTAATATATATAAATTATTCTCTTTTTTTACATTTCTTATTTTATATAATTATTTTTTAATGCGTAACAAAGTAATAAATTTCAATAGTACCTTTTCTGGAACTTCTAAATTTACACACGACGATTTTCTTCGTTGCGAATTTCGGTAAGCATCAGACGATGAAGGTTCTCTTTGTTCATCAGTAACTTCGTCATCAGCAGCAATTTCGGGTATCCTAATTTGGTGGTAACCAAATTTCATTTCCGCCCATTGCAGAGTCTCATCATCTATTATTTGAATGTGCTCTAGGTCCGGCACTTGTAGAATGATCGTATTAAAATCATTTTTGCGAATCTTTCCACGTAGCCCTACGTGGGTACCTTGCGATAGAACTGTATTTGCAGCATTGAAGTTGGTCACATTAATTGGTAATCTGAAGTGAAGGTCGGTTATTGCACCATTTCCATAAGATGCATTTCCATTAATGATGAGTTTAATTGCTGTTCTCACGTAGCCAGTCACATCTGTAAAAAAAGGGATTTGTTAACTTTATTTAAATTTTCTTTTTAAGCTTCTACCACAAAATATTTTTTAAAAAGACTTGAGTATAAACAAATTAAAAATTCAGTTCATTCAAGTTACAACAAATTTAAAACAAGGTTAAAATAAAGATATCTATAATATTTCTGCTTCTTAGATACATTTTAAGAGATCGTCACAAATGCATATTTTATTACATTTATTTAATTTAATGATGTCAGTATAATATTCTTATACTTACATATCATTTTTCCAATGAATAGACCAACATGTTGCAAAGCAGTCTCTTGATATGACACTTCTTCTTCATTTTCTTTGGGCATTTGTCCAAGTAAATCCACTTCAGTGCTATTTTGGATGGAAAACTCGATGTCCATTAGATCTTCTTCTTTTGATTTATACAATGGATTTGCCAGCAGAATTTGTGGTCTCGAAATTTTGATGATCTGTAAGAAAAATTCCAATATTATTCCAAACATATTCGAAATACATTTTTTAATAATTATTATTTAAATGAAAGAATACGTAAAAAAAGACTTTATCAATCAATCCGAGTCAATATGATTGATTGTCTTCTTTTTTACGTATTCGATTCACAGAGGGATAAATTCACTTTCCTGTAATTAAATGAAAAAAGGCTAACTAACAAAAATACATACATTGTTGGTGCATAATAAACAATAATAAAATATCAACATATAAATAATTAAGAAATCCATATGCATAAATATACTACCGTTAATAATAAATACGTATGAAAATAAAATATGATAACGAACAATTAATAATAAATAATAAATAACTAAATTACTACAATAGATTGTTTTTAGTAAAAATAATAAAAATAAACTCAAATTAAATAAAAAAAATTTTTGTTAACAATAGATAGTAAATTTCAATTGAAAAAACTATTATTTTAAACCAAAGAAATAATAAGATTTGATTTAATAATAATTATTGAAAAAAATTAAAAAGACATAAATAAATTGAAGTTATTAATAAAAACATTTTATATTAAATACAAATAAAATTAAATAAAACACTAAATTAATGTTTTGAATAGGAAAAAAATGATTATTATATTACAAAGTGAAGAGTGATTAAAAGTGATTGAACTTGATTAAATAATATAAATAATTACGTACCTGTTTGAGCACTGCCCCTTCAAATTCTTTTTTCTTAGGCTTCCAGAAGAGTACACGAATGTTTCTTCCAGTCAAATTACTGAAAATGCACCGAAAGGGTGTTCTATCGTTGTCATTATCCTCTGGCTTTTTGTTCCCCATTTTAAAGTTAGACGAGCTTCGTCTTGGCTGCGGGTCCAATCGGGTGATGACTCCTAAAGCCTCTCTGAAAAACAATCAAGAAATTAATAATTATCTATATTACGTGCTTCGAACAAGGGACTTAAGAAACAAAACGATTTATCTTTATGTTTCATTAAACTTTTAGGCTACATTGAATCTCTTTTAAAATTACAATCTTGAAATTAATTATTATATATATTTAAAAAAATATTTTGAAGAAAGAAAATAAATATAAAATGAAATCTGCACTCTAAATTTAATTGAGTGAGATATTATCACTTCAAAAAATTCAGAGTGTAAATTCACGTTTATATTTAAAAAAAAATTTATAAATTAAATAAATTAAAAACACATTATTTTGAAAGTTAACTAAATATTTCTTAAAAATTATTATAAAACATTTCCGAATCAAAGAAATCTGTAATTTAAGCATGAACCTGTAAAACCAGTCATAATTTTTTCAGAAAAATTGAAATATAAAGTTGACTTTAATTTTTTCAAAATCTAATCTTATTAAAAAAGAAAATAAATATTTTAAAATAAATAAGATACTTTTTAGAACAATTATTTATTTCAATTAAACGCGACATTAAGAATTAGCACACCACGTGCAAAGAAATTTAATTTTAAAAATGAATATACTTTATTATGAATAAAAAATATGTTTTTAAAATAAAAACAAATTAAATATTATTTAGAAATATATCTTATAAAATATTTAAGATTTAAGAAATATATAATTTGGCACGCCATGTGCAATCAGAATACAATTCATTTCAACATAACCTACAGTTTTAAATTGCAGAAAAATTATTAAAATCTTCTTATTGAAAAATAAAGTAAATATTTTAAAATAAATAAGATAATTTTGTGAATGATTATTTACAATTAAAACGCGATATTAAAAATTAATACAAAATAATTTAGTTTTAAACAACACAGATTAAGACAAAGCACGCCGCGTGAGAAGAAAATAAAAATGATTCATTGAATTTAATTAATTTTAAAATAAAAACAAATTAAATATTATTTAGAAATATATATTATAAAATATTTAAAATTTAAGAAATATATAATTTGGCACGCCATGTGCAATCAGAATAAAATTCATTTCAACATAACCTACAGTTTTAAATTGCAGAAAAATTATTAAAATCTTCTTATTGAAAAAGAAAGTAATATTTTAAAATAAATAAGATAATTTTGTGAATGATTATTTACAATTAAAACGCGATATTTAAAATTAATACAAAATAATTTAGTTTCAAACAACACAGATTAAGTCAAAGCACGCCACGTGAGAAGAAAATAAAATTGATACATTGAATTGTTAATTAAAACAAATGTGTGTTATCAAAAATTCAAATTTATTACTAAAAAATAAATTCTTACACTGAATTGTCTCCCGGTAGCATGTTGTCCAATTCATCGTTGGACGTTAGAGTGTAGCCAGCTATGATCTTCTCCATTTTCTTTGATTTTTTTCTTTTAACTTCGCACAAGGTACTTATTCGCCGCGTAATAGGCCTCTGAAGATGAGCAGGATAATGAGACCGAAACATGTGCTCGACAGCTGATATACTCAATCGCTCTTTAAGGCATAGAGCACGAAAACATGTGATTGGAAAGGCCGTCAAAAATTATCTCGAAGTGGAGGGAGGAAAATCAAAATGGTCCAAAACTTTCCCAGAAACGTTGAAGTGTGAAGGAGAGTCCAGAATAAGTAGTTTGAGGTTAGGTTTTCAACGTCGACGCGTCGATTGAACAATAGAAAACAATAGACCGACGCGTCGCTGTCAACGCGTCGACGTTCAGAAACCACCTATTCTGGACTCTCCTTCATAGTCCAACACAACGCGTCGGAAACGTCATTATCTAAAGGTGCAGCCACATGCAAAGGAATAGAGGATTAGTGAAATAGAATAGACCAATCACATAATCGGAAACAAGAGAATGCATTTTCTGATTGGTCTATTCTATTCCACTAACCGTCTACTTCTTCGCATGTGACTCATCCTTTACGGAATACAGGAAGCAAAGGACAGGGAATCAAATTTGGTTGCTCTCTCTCGGTTTCACCTTTCGCGTTGTTGGAAACCATTGCAGTTCTAATGAGTTAGATTTTTGTGGTTTTTAATCTAAATTGTCACTGCCTGTCTGCTTGACATAAGAACTATTTTGTTCTAATTTCTTATGTAATATAACATATTTTATGAAAATTGTTTTTTCAAATAAAAAAAAAAGTGTCGGGTGAAGGTGCAACAAAACACCTTTACATCGTGTGTTCCACTTCACAATTGCAAATTCAACTTTGGCAAAAGGGGAAGCAAGTTTGCTTAAAGAAGGTTATCTTTATATTATCAAGGTAAGAATTTATTACTATTAATTATGTTTATAGATAAACTATTAAATAAATCTCACATAATGAATGCAAAAATACGAATTTGTCAAATGAGTTATCAAACTAGGCGTAACAAACTAAGCGATATAAGTACAATTTTATAAAATTGTATTTATAAATAATAGTTACGCTTAGCTTGATGAATCATTTGACAAATTTTGTTTTTTTTACTATTTTATTGTCTTTCTATATTAGTTTAAACAACGAAAAACTATATAATTAATATTTATTATTGTTTTTCATAATAGACATAGAAACAAACAAGTCTTTTCTAATTTTGCAAATTTGTTCTCTAGAATAATTTAAAAACAAAACTTTGAAATTTTATTTTAACTAGCGCTGTCGTCAGCCGCAAGCGTCTGACTTCTTTGCTTTTCTGTATTTTATGTGTATTCAATGTCTTTATACATAATTCATTTTTAATATGTTTTTGGCATTTTTTAAAAAAAATTTAAGTCTCAAGCATGTGTGTTATATTTTTAAAAATTCAGTTATTTTACTGTTAATTTAAAGAAATCTGTTAATAGGACAAAAAAATTAGATTTAATTTGGTAACTTTTAATAATTTAATTTCACGTTAATTGTTTCTTATGACATTTCTTTATACTGCATTAGCAATAAACACTTTTAATCATTCTAACTCTTAGCAAAAATCTCATTTGATTTAGTTATTTTTTTTAAATTTACATTCGTTGTTTGTTTAGAAAATTCTTTTATTAATTAACAGCAACTAAAATTTTAATAATTAAAATTAATTGTATTTTAATTAATTTGAATAATTTTGTATTAATAATTAAGTTAAGTAATCAAAAGAAAAACAGTATAGGATAATTAAATTTAATTAAATATGCTAAATAGCTGATTATTTTTTTAACATATTTAACAAAAAATATTATTTTTAAATTTTAATTCAAATAAAAATACATTTATTATACGGAATACAGCTCATTTAATAAATTTAATTTTCTATAAATTTTAAATTCAAATAAAATCTTATTCATTATACGAAATACAGCTCTTTTAATAAATTTAATTTTCTACATATTGGCACACTCGAGCTTTGATAAGTTAGGTTATGTTTTTCAATTTGACAAAAATGCATTGAAAAGCTTAAAAAGTACATTAATTCCGTATACTAAATTGTATTAAATTTTGCAAATGCAAAATAAGATTTTAATTAAATGCAAAAAACAATAATAAATGCTAACTGTTGTTTATAGATAGAAAATTCCTGATCTCAATATTTGAATATTTGAATATTCGACTTTTTTTTAGTGTTATCGATATTTTTGAGATTATCAATTATTTCGGTCTTTTTATGCATGTCTTTTTTTAGATAGGATTTTTATTTTAATAGTATTTTAATTTTAAAGCTTTTTAATTAATTAATCTTAATTAATTAAGCTTTTATTAATTAATGTTTAAAAAATTTATCAAAATATCTCGAAATCTCGAAATATGTAACAAACAAAAAAAGAATCATCAACTTTTGGCCGCTTACTCCTCAGATATCGATATCGCACGAAGAGAAAATTATATATTTATGTGGTTCCTAGGAATAAATTCTGTATTTCATAGAAACCAGTTGCAAGTATACTTTGCTTTGAATATTGGAGTGTTTTTTTTGGAAATTTTAATTTGTTGTTCTAGAAAAAAACTTAGAAAGCACCCGAAAATAAAAAAGAATGTAGACTTACAACTGTTTTCATGTGGATCACAGGACTTTCTCCAGTACATTTCTCTCCGTGTATATATTAATTTTACTCATAATTTTTAACAAAATGTTTACTTGATGCGCATAATTTATATGTATTTTTTTTTGTTTCAGAGAAAATCTACTGCAGTCAGTGTAATGCTTTGAATTCTGTTATGTTTATGTATAATTCCAATTGTAATTTTTATAAATAAAAGATTAAAAATAAAACCCTGTGAATAAACAGATACATTACATTTAAATACCTTTTGTTTTATTATTTCCAAAACCCTATAACCTTTAAATGTACTTATATATTGTTTGTTTGTTTGTGTGTATGTGTGTCTGAGATAACAAAACGAATTGTATTCAATTATAAAATTAAAAAGAAAAAATTTATTTGACTTTGAAAAGATAAATAAAATGACCTTAAAAAGATAAACAAAATATTGACCAAAAGAAACTTAGAATTAGAAAAACTCAGACCAAAAGAAAGCTCAGACCAAAAGAAAGCTTAGACCCAAAAAAAGCTTAGACCCAAAAAAAGCTCAGACCAAAAGAAAGCTCAGACCAAAAGAAATCTAAGACCACAAGAAACTTAGAAAAAAGAAATTTATGCCAATAAAGTTTTAACCAAAAAAATCAAAAATGTCGAAAAACCTTCAAATTATAAAAAAACCAAATCAAAAAAGAAAAACGGTAAACACGGATAAAATAACGTGCTCTAAGAAAATAAAATTTGTTAATGACCTGACATTAAATTCAAATAAAAGCACATTAAGTTTGCAAAATCTGAATGACATTGACAGCTACAACAAAAATAATCGTTCTGCAAGTAGCAAGGTATCCCTTAATCAACGTGTACATCCTGTTTCAGGTACATTAAATTCAAATTATGTACATGACATTAGTAGCAATAATGAAGGTATGAATTTAACTAACTTACAAAGTTCTGGGGTTGTACAAAATAATATTTCTTTATCAAAGAATAATGTATCCCTTAACCAACAGGTACATCTTATGTCAGGAACATTAAACTTAGATTATGTACATGACATTAGAAGTAATAATGAAGGTATGAATTTAACTAGCTTTCAAAGTTCTGGGGTTGTACAACATTACGAAGAAAAAAATATTGCTTTATCACAGAACAATGTATCCCTTAACCAACAGGTACATCAGATTGTAGGTACATTGCCAGAGTTCTGTTCCACTCACAATGTTGTTGGAAACATTGATAAGTTAAATGACATTTCTGAACATTATTTGGGCGAAATGAGTGTTTTATGTAGACATTGTGGAGCCAAACACTTTAAAGCAGAAAAAGTGAGCAATAAAGGAAACTCTTTTAATGATTGCTGCAGCCATGGTAAGGTATTTCTACCATCATTACCAGATCCACCAAATATCTTGAAACATTTATTTGAAGGTATTCATCCTTTATCGAAAAACTTTTATGATAACATACGTAAATATAACAATTCATTCTCCTTTGCCTCTTTTAATGCTAATTTAGTGCAATTCAATAACAGACGGCCAGGACCTTATTGCTTTAAAATCCAAGGACAAATTTATTATCAAATTAATACTTCCTTATATCCCGCTGAAGATGAATTGCCAAGTTTTGGCCAACTTTTTATTATTGATACCAATGAAGCAACAGATTGTAGAATGAATATGAACTCAACATTAAATGCAGAAATTTTAACAGCTATTCATAATGCAATGAAAGAAAATAATGTTTTCGCAAATTCATATCAAATGATGAAAGATGAATTGGATTTAATGACGATTGAGAGCAATGGTGAAGAACCTGAATTGCAATTATTGTTCACTTTAAAAAAGGGACAAGATAGAAGGAGATACAACTTTCAAAGAGTGAATGAAGTTGCAGCAATTTTCTCTACTACTGCAGATGGTGAAATTCCAGAATCATATGTCACGATTCGTAACAAAAATACAAAAAATTTGCAGTATGTTAGCTCAATGGATGCTAATGTTGAACCATGGACTTATCCATTATTCTATCCTTATGGAAGTAAAGGTTGGTATGATGGTATGAAAATGGTTGACAGTAGACGTAGAGTAACTAGAAATGCTTACATTAAATATCGAATAGCCATTCGAGAAGAGCCAAATTATATTTTAATGGGACGTCGTTTATTTTAGCAATGGATCGTTGACAATTACGTTAAAGTTGAAAAAGACAAAATGAATTATTTACGAAACAATCAGAAACAGTTAAGAGCAGATACATATGACAGTCTTTTACAGCATTTAGAGAAAACCGCAGAAAGTGAAAGTAATCGCGTTGGAAAAGTAATTATTCTTCCTTCCACATACTTTGGATCACCACGAAATATGCAACAAAATTATCAAGATGCTATGACTATAGTACGCAAATTTGGCAAACCTGATTTATTTATCACAATGACTTGTAATCCAAAGTGGAGAGAAATTACTGAAAATCTTTTAGATGGACAAACTACTTCTGATAGGCCAGACTTAGTGGCTCGTGTTTTCGAATTAAAAAAAGAAGAGCTTATTAGTATAATAGTAAAAGAAAAAATTTTTGGTGATGTGCAAGCTTACGTTTATGTTGTTGAATATCAAAAACGTGGACTACCACATGTTCACATGTTGCTCAATCTAAAACCAAATTATAAAATAGCAACACCAGAAATTGTTGATAAATATATTTCAGCTGAAATCCCTTCTGAATCAGAACATCAACGATTACATGATATAATTGATGCTAATATGATTCATGGTCCTTGTGGAGATTGGTGTTTGGATAAGGATGGCAAATGTTCTAAAAATTATCCGAAAGAATTTAACGACCAAACTAATATGGACGAGGATGGTTATCCACATTACAGGCGTCGAAATACAAAAACAAACATTCGCCGAGATGGTTTTCAGTATGATAATCGACATGTTGTTCCCCATAATAAAAAACTTCTGTTACGATTAAATTGCCATATTAATGTGGAAGTAGTTACTAGCATTAAAGCAGTAAAATATCTTTATAAGTACATATACAAAGGACACGATGCTGCTTCCGTTGTAATTCGAGAAGAACAAAACAGTGAAAATGAATCTGGTGTTCTTGAACATGATGAAATTAGAAATTACATTGAAACACGATATGTCAGTCCACCAGAAGCATGCAGTCGCATCTTGAGCAACAATATGCAAGGCAAAAGTCATTCAATTTGTCGCCTTCCTATTCACTTGCCAAATCAACAAACGGTTATAGTAGATAATGTAGATGATGAAGTATCACTCAGATCTGCCTTAGAACGATCTACACAACTTACAGAATATTTCGCATTAAATAAACGTGACCCAATTTCCAGAAAATATACATATTCCGAAATACCATCTCATTATGTATTTCAAAAAAAAACAAATAAAAACAAAGCAAACTCAAGCACCTCCATTTGGCAGAAACGTACAAAACACTTCAATAACTTAGGTCGCATGTACTCTGTGAGTCCAGCACAAATTGAACTTTTCCACTTGCGGTTATTATTATTAACAGTAAAAGGAGCTACAAGTTTTGAAGACTTAAAAACGGTTGATGGTGTAGTTCATGATACTTTTGTTTCAACTTGTTTAACATTGGGACTAATTGAAGATGATGATGAGTGGAAAAATGCCATGCATGAAGCAGAAGTTTGGATGATGCCTCAACAATTAAGACACCTATTTGTAAGAATTCTAATCCATTGTCAACCCATGAAACCACATGAAATATGGGATGAATTTAAAAAATCTTTATCTGAAGACTATGAAAAAACAATGTCCTCCGACCTAGCACAGAAAAAAGCATACATTCATATAAATACATTATTGATGATATTGAAAATGAAATATTAATTGAACAAAATGAAACAATTGGTAAAGCACAGTACCAAAACCTTAATGAAAAACAAAAGGAAATTGTCGATTTAGTCCTAGAAACAATAAATGAAGAACAAACGATTGATAGCAAAAAATGGCGATGCTTTTTCATTGATGGACCTGGAGGATCTGGAAAGACATTTGTTTATACAACTTTGATTCATTTACTAAAAAGTATGAGAAAAAAAGTTTGTAATATGGCTTTCACTGGAATTGCAGCTACGTTATTACCTCATGGGAAAACTGTCCACAGGACTTTTAAATTACCAATTGCGATTTACAATGATTCGTCTCTAACTATTAAAGCGCAATCGAAAGAAGCAGAATATTTAAAAAGCATGGACGTATTTTTTTGGGATGAAGCACCAATGGCTCCAAGGCATGCTTTACAATTAGTAGATCGTAATTTGCGAGATATAATGAACAATGACAAACCTTTTGGGGGTAAAATAATGATTCTTGGCGGTGACTTTCGACAATTACTGCCAGTTAAACAAAATGCTACTCGCATTGAATTGGTAAATCTCTCCATTAAATACAGCAGTGTATGGTCCTCTTTTTTCCAATTTTCTCTTACAGAAAATATGCGGGCTTTACCTCATGAAAAAGAATTTTCAAAATTTCTACTAGAAGTTGGAAATGGAACAATTAATTCAAATGAAAATGAGTTGCATCTACCTGAAGATTGCATAGCTCCTTCAGGTACAGATATAGCACAGGATATTTATGGAGAAGTAATAAAAAACAAACAATTTGACAGGTTAACTAAAATGGCTATATTATCAGCTCGAAATGTCGATGTGGATGATATAAATAGATCAGTTGTCCACTTACTAGATATTTCAACAGAAAAAATTTATACAAGTATTAATACTGTCAAAAATTGTGATAACTGCGAAATTGGAGAAGCTCTGTTACCAGAATATTTAGAAACATTAAATCCTTCAAATTTACCACCACATGAATTACGATTGAGAGTCAATACTGTTGTGATGTTGATAAGGAATCTTTCTATAAATGAAGGGCTGTGCAATGGAACACGACTTCAAATTTTAGAATTAAAAAACCATTTATTAAAGTGCAAAATTTTAACAGGAGACAAATGTGGTCAAATAGTGTTCATTAACAGAATAACATTATATAGTGATGAGCAATACCCTTTTCAGTTTGGGCGTAAACAATTTCCAATTAAAATAGCTTTTGCAATGACTATTAATAAGGCACAAGGACAAACTTTCGAAATTATTGGAATAGACCTTAGACGAGACGTTTTTAATCATGGACAACTTTATGTTGCACTATCACGTGTTCGATCATGGAAATCACTTAGAGTATACTTAGGAGATCAACGAGAAACTAATATTGTAAAAAATATTGTTTTCAAAGAACTTTATTAAATTAAAAATAGCAAAAAAATATAATTTAACATGGACATGAACATGAAATAGCAGCAACGAAGACGGCCGGTTACGGCCGTCAAAGGCGCTAGTTATTTTAAAAAGAAAGATTAAGTCCGAAAAAGAAAACGCGTTGAAACCTTAGGTTTCATAAATAGGAAACCATATCACGGATACATACTCTAAGTGTGGTCGTACCTGAGAGTAATAAAGAATCTTAAGCGTGCGTATGTTCTTAAAGTCTTTCGAATTACGCATAAGGAAGCCGAGAGCCCTGGAAGCCTTGCTAATCGCCTCAGAAACATGATTACTAAACGAAAAGTCAGAACTAAATAGAACGCCCATTTGAAGTAAAGGGAACGTCAGCCCCTGAAAATCCCGTTCGTTAGGTCATCGATTGTATTTCATCACAAATAAATTGAGTAAACATACCTATTACACTTTTAAAAACACCATAACAGTTAAGGAAATACAATATGATTTTGACGGATTTAATTAACTGACAAAGAAAATTTTCCAACTCTATGAATTTTTTTCTGTTTTCTAACAAAGAATTTAATAAAAACATTTATTGCCTTCTATTCGCAAGATATTAAACAATATATACACAAATCGAGAACTTTAAACAATTTAATATAAACATTTTATTTATTAAAAAGTATCCGTGGGAACAATAGCCTCTGGGTTGATGTAATAGCCCCGGTCAACGGTAAATAAAAAGTATTGTACAATAACTTGTACAAAAACCTCTACAAGTAATCGTACATAAACATATACGTGGTACAATTAAATTTTATTGGGGTTAATATTCATATACAGATTCTTGTTTAAATTTCTTATGTGGAACTTGTACAAAATCCTGCACAAATTCGTCACTTGAAGTGGTATAAGTTCTACTGTCTTGCATAAGAACTTTCAGTATAGAGTCTGTGGGGGAAGTTATACATGAGAAAGAAAAATGTAGCACTTTAGTGTTATTTCTTTCTTATATATATATATATATGTGACGCTCCACGAGAGAAGGGACCTTACGTGCTTTTACATAAAGTCGTTTTTGCAGCAATACACAATGGTAGTAGCGACCTTATGAAATAACGCGTAAGGTCCCTTCTCTCGTGGAGCGTCACATATATGTATATAAATCTAGTGCTCCCTGGGTACATTAGAGCATCCACATGAGCCCCGTGGATCCACCACTGCTCAATAACATATGAGCATAAAAATCTGTTGCCACTCTTTAAGGGCATGTGATGAAAAATGACGTTTGTGGTCACGTGACCCATAAGGCAAAATTTGTCCTCAATCTTACTCTTAAAATAATAAACATATCGATATGAAAATTGTTATACATTCATAAAATATCATTAGAATGGTCTGTCTGGTATGAATTTATTAATAATTTTCTCCAAAAGTTACATTTTATAAAATTACGTGTTCCACATAGTTGATTTTTCAGAATTTCATAAAATAACTTCTGGACAAAATCATTAATAAATCCATACCAGACAGACCATTCTACTGATATTTTATGAATGTATACCAATTTTCATATCGATATGTTCATTACTTTAAGAATAAGATCGAGGAAAAATTTTGCCTTATGGGTTACGTGACCACAAACGTCATTTTTCATTGCATGTCCTTAATCCAAATAAACAAATTACCTACTGAACTAAGAATACATATACACGTTTGAAAATTCTAGAACATGGTATTTAAATCCAGATGACAGTATAGTAGTGTTTGAAAAATCAAAATTTTTTAAAAAATTATGGACATCAACTACACTGTAAACGAAATGCCAGTTAAACATTGTACAATAGTAGAATCACACAGGTTCCAACCATTGTAATTTCACATTTATATTTACCTTTTATAGTTGTATGTTTTAGTTTGAATATTCAAATTTGACTATAATTTTTTACCCTAAATTTATTTCTTTAATCGTACTGAAGCCGAAAACCAAGAGATATAGTGTCTTTTTCAGCACAATGCTTCCACCCTGAAAAAGAAAGTGTTCATCTGCATTTTGAATTAAGCCGTTCATCGAAGAACCGTATGTACATATTAGTATGTAGATAAGGTTCTTGTCAATTGTTTGCTCGCGGACTACACTTATATACACTTTCTTAATCAGAACGGCAGAGTGGATGTCCACAATTTTTTCACAGATTTAAACTTTTTAAATATGTGTGTACGTTCGCTTGAGAAGGGCCACTTTGTCAATTTGATTTTAAGATATAACCCCAATTTTCTAAAAGTATTTCAGAGATTGGAATTCTTGTTTAGTTTTAATGATCACTATACACACAGAGAAAAATGGATTCTGGGAAAAATAACCTGGTATAGATGATTAAATTAAAAGTACTTACAAGGAATAGGGTAAGTCCGGGGCAGATGGCCATAGTTTTTTTAAACGATTGTAAAAACTAAACAAAGGCGACTGCTGTCTAAGTTTTTATTGGTAATTAAACATTGAATACTTTACTTTGAAATAACGATAATTAAAATAAAATATTTCCATAGCAACAATCTTAAAATTTAAGTTTTCTAAAAAATACATTTGGCT
This sequence comes from Ganaspis sp. Gsp50, assembly GCA_011057455.1. Classification (NCBI taxonomy): domain Eukaryota; kingdom Metazoa; phylum Arthropoda; class Insecta; order Hymenoptera; family Figitidae; genus Ganaspis; species Ganaspis sp. Gsp50. The sequence continues at coordinate 15,798 of WNHD01004024.1, forward strand.
ATCTCTCCCGGAATGGCTGGGAGAGATGGCCAATGGGTGCGAGAGAGATAGCCGATGCATAATTATCTTTTGTTTTTAACTTTAATTTATTTTTAAA
>WNHD01004025.1:0-20668 GCA_011057455.1 Ganaspis sp. Gsp50
GTTCCAATTTCTTATGCAGAACTTGTACAAGATCTTGTACAAGTTCCACAGTAGATCTAGTACTAGTTCTACTGTAGATCCTGTACAAAATCTTGTACAAGTTCTTGTACAGGAATTTTCAGTAGGGTAGGAAGCTTAATGAAAAGGGATATTTCACGCAAAGTTATGCGGATGATTTCCTTGTAATACTAAGAGGATTCGTATGTAAAGTACTCTTAGAATTGATGCAGACAGCACTATGAGCATTGTGAAAACATGGTGCGGGTACACAGGGCTGTCTCTCAACCCCGAGAAGATGAAGATAGTAATCTTCGCAAGAAAATACAAGGTTCCTTAATTGAAAGGACCTTTATTTTATGGAAAGGAAATAGCAATATCCAGTTCGGTAAAGTATTTGAGATTAATCTTAGATATAAAGCTAAACTGGAAGGAGCATCTAGATTACCAGTATAATAAATTTTGTACCGCGTTTTGGATATGTCGAAGGGCAATTGGAACATCCTGGGGTCTTAGACCGAGTATGGTTCACTGGCTATACAGGATGGTTCTAAAGCCAAGATTTATGCATGCCGCAATTGTTTGGTGGTCTAGGACTAAACTCATAACGGTGAAAAAGAAACTGGTGCGTTTACAAGCAATTGTTTTCAGAGGAATAACGGGGGCAATGAAAACTACGTCAACTGCGGCACTGGGATTCATGATCTCGGAAGAACCTTTATATATATCTGTCCTAGCTAAAGCTACACTCACTGCCCTGTGCTCAAAGCACAGGGCAGATGGGAACAGGGTGGTCAACACACTAGGTTCTCTAAATCGATTCTGACTATCCCAGAAATGAGTATGGGACAAGACAGAATGACGAAGAAGGTTATATTTAAACCATTATCCCAGGTTAAAATCCCACACAAGGATGACTGGAGAAAGGGAGACGTTTGGTACACAGACGGCTCCAAGATGGAGTGCGGTACAGGGGCTGGTATACATAGAAGCACCGGCTGGACTACAGTATCAATATCATTGGGACATTCTTCAACGGTCTGGCAGGCGGAGGTTTGCGCTCAGATGGTACTTGAAAAGGGAACGTCTGGGAAGCGGATCGAGATTTGCGTAGACAGCCAGTCTGCCTTGGTTTCGATAAAAAGCCCAGTTATCGAGTCAAAACTAGTTTCGCAGTGCTACTAGGTATTAGACAAATTAGGTTCGAAAAAAAAGCTTTCATTGACCTAGGTACCGGGACATTGGGGAATCAGGGGTAATGAAAGGGCGGATGTTCTTGCTAGGGCAGAATCGACAACACCAACGATGGGACCAGAATCTGCACTGCGCATTATGCCAAGTGGGGTGAAGAGTGACATCAATAGGTGAATTCTGGGAAGATATGAAAAAGTTTGGGCTGACACAGGGGAGGAAGGCAGGCGAAAGATCTATTGGGATTAACTCTTAACCCAGTCCGCTCGCATAACCTTCTTAAGCTCAACAAAACCAGTTTGAAAACCTTGGTCAGGCTACTCACTGGTTATGGACTTCTTAATCATCACCTACACAAAATTGGAAAACATAATACTCCATTGTGTAGGATGTGTGGAGAAGATGTAGAATCATCGACTCATATTTTGTGTCGTTTCCCGGCTGTCGCAAGGGATAACATATGTGTTGGGGGACTGCGTTTGTGGACCCTAAGGATATTACGGACTTATCTTTAGAGGAAATCGTAAGCTTTTGGAAGAAGATAGGCCTCTAAGGAAGCCGGAAGCTTGCGCTAATTGGGACAGGTAAAATGGGTGTAAAACCTAAGTGCCTAGTTTCGGAAGGAAGCGCCCAATTAAGCTGTTAAAATAGAATAGAATAGAATCCTTCTTGCATTCAATTCGTCAGAAAAAGGGAGGCAATTTAAGACCTACTTTTTCCTAGATCAATTTAAGTTCAAAATATATTTTTTTGTATTTGAGTCGGTATAAAAAAATGAAAAAATTTGGGGTACATTACTAATCTATAATGTCAATTATTTTGAGTAGAAAAAGCTATCAGAACGTTTAAATTAAATTGTAAATATAGAAAGGAATTTTGTCTGATATCATATATGCGAGAGTATGAGATAACACAACATTGCTATCACTTTCCCTCTCATGTAAAATCTAGGATTTGGGCCTGTTTACATTTTCTAAATATAATTTAGTTTAAAGAATTTCAAACAGCATTTTCTCAATTATCTCGAATTGTCAAAAAATTGATCTATCCACTTTATTTCGTTTTCTTCTAAAATAATATTTTTGGGAAGGAAATTAAACAATAAAGTCAAACTTGACATAGAGCACACTTTATTTTTTAATTATTTGTAATAATAATTATAGCATTGATCGAAATCGTATATTTTTTTCAAATCGGAGTCAATAATTATAGTAGATTAATTTACCGATATAAGTGTAATTAATCATATTGTATTGTCTGAAAGTATCACTGTTCTGCATCCTGTGGTCGCTTTTCTTTAAAGACGTTTAAAACATAACAATAAAAAAAAGGTTAAATTATTATGCAGACAAATATGAACCAGATTATTTAATAATTCAGTAGACAAATTTCGCAGTTATTTTAATACATTAGCAACGGTCCTCTCGAAACTGAAATCACATAAGAAATCGAGATTTGTGACTCTTACAAAATAAGCGGGCCGATCTTGCGAAAATTTCAGGATCGAGGGCACTTAGAAATGAAACTAGATTTTTCACTTTATTGCGTTTTTTGTCGCCTTTGACCAAGGATGTTCAGTGATGATCTTACGCGAAGGTCGAACGAATCGACGCAAGTTCAACCTCCGAATTATTAGAATACAAGTAGAATGCAGAGGGCCTGCAATTCGCAAGAAATTCATGCTCTATTTAATTGTCGATCACATTTCCGACGAACACTCTTCTCTACTTTTCTATTAATCTCGACTATTTTTCGGTTATATTTAACTATTTATGTTTATCTGTCTAGATATGATACGTGCTTGATACAATCCTGATAGCCGAGACTTTTCTTTTTAATTATAAACAATCACTTTCAATCAATTACTTTTATTTACAATTAATTCGTATTTTCTTTAATCACTGAATAACCTAAAATTAAAATAAACGTTGAACTAAAATAATCATAGGTCTAGTTGTCATAGGACTACACGGAAAACTAATCTTGAATCAAGAAAACATGTTTACTTAAATTAGTATTCAACAAAACCATTTTCTTGATGTAGCACTGTTTTCTTGGATTAAAAAAAATGTTTTTTATATATCAGGAAAATTTTGTTTAATGCTTAATCTAGAAAACAATGTTTAATCAAGAAAACAATAGTGCCAATTCAATCAATTCGTAATTGTATCAAATTGTATCTTGATTCAAGAAGAATTCTTTGTCAGTGTTGATTTAAGGGAGAGAAAGGCTCACAGGCCTGAGCCCATAATCGGTTAAAACTAATTATTAATCAACAATAAAATGGCGTGGACTAAATTGTACGAAAAAATGACTTGTCTTTCACGACATTTGAACGAGATGAAAATTCGACTATTTTATCGGCTCTCCAAGATTGCACCCTTGTTAAAAAGGCCTCCACGAACTTCTTGTCGAATAGCAACAGCGCCCTGCCGAACAATATTTAACATTTAACAATAGCCAACATTTATAGATTAAGATACCAATTTAGTATTTATAATAATTCTCAAGTGATTCGCAATAATTTCTTTTTCTCTCCTCGACTTTCCTTCTACTCACAACATTTTTAACTTTTCCAGCAGTGTTTCTCAAAGCGTAAGAGGTACGGAAATCTAAGCGTTACTGAGCCAAAAATTCCTTTCAATTCACGTTCATTTTCATTAATTAAACCAAGAGGCGCTGCTTTCCAAAATCCTCATTCTCTTATTTAACTTAAGAGTACGCAAACACGAATTCTGCGCAGAAGACATACGAAACAGTTCTGCGCATCAAGTGTTTGCCTACCCTTACGTCTTAAATAAAAATTTTCCACACAATCCTAAAAACTAGTCAACTCACAATATATTTTCGAAGAATTTTCAAAGCGTTTTTATAATCCAAAGCGTTTTTATAACAAAAGCTAAAACTAAAGAATATCTCTTTTCACCAAATTTTTCAAAAAGAAAAACAATTTGACTCACTATCGCTTCGTTCACGCAATACAATTCACGATGCTTTTTTTCATTATTAGTTAGCTATTCGTATTTTGACGAATTAATCGACTGAATATTCAGAGTCACCTTTTTGTCGGCGATCCTACTTCTTTTTAATTGACGCAATCTCCAGCATGCTGGATTTAAAGATTTGTATTTCTTTCAGACCGAAGTCGTGTTCAGGTAAAACAAGAATTCACTGACCAGCGGTGAACTCATATAACGAAACAATGCAGTGATTTAATTATTAATTACAATAATCTTGCATCTTATGGTTATTGAGCTGAAACTGACTCAAGGAGAGTCAAAATATAATATTCTATATGGCTTTCTTCCGGGCTCAATAATCTTTCGCCCTGATCTATTAAACCTAGGGTTAACATGATCAAATTTCAGCGAGAAACATATTTTCCATTCATTTATTTATTTAAACAATTATTTACACTCTGACATAAATTCTGTAAACTTCAACTTTGGTAAACTTTTAATCTTTCAAATTCCAGGCAAAATTCTGCACAACTGTGATTGTTTTTTAAAATAGCCAAGACTAAAATTTTGCAACGAGTTTTAATTTAAGTAAATTAAACTCAAAATTGCATTTAGAAATCATCGAAAAAAAGTTCACTTTGCGACGTTGGTTTTTTTAGTTCAACAAGCCATCGATAGGCGTCACTATACTGTGTAATTTCCATTTAATGGATTTTTTCGCCTTTTGTATTTCAATTTCGGTTTTTCCGAAACTTTACAATACAAAATCCGAAAAATTATGAAAGATTTTCAAAAAATAATACTTTTTTACCCTTTTATTATTTCTGTTTTGATAATCAATCCACAGACTCTGTTAAGAAGTTAACCATTACAGCTTAGAATTTGATTTCTTCAATTCTTTAAATAAGAACTTTCTATTTGATTTTCACACTTTATTACTCATTATCGACTCAATGTTGCGAAAAGTATTTTGAAAAACCTTATTCTTAAACTGCATATTGATTTTATTGTTATGCTCTTGATATATATTTTTGTGGTTTTTTCTTATGTAAGTACAGCCTAAAACCTAATTTACAAACTTATTCTTTAAATACTTTATAGTTTTAGTTAAAGGCCTATTTCATACAAGTGAATGTATTTAAAGTAAATATTGAAAATGAATAGATGATAGATTTATTGTTAAAGGATGATTTTTCAAAGCCTGGAATTCTCGATCACAAAAGGGAAATCAATTAAATAGAATCTCTCGCTGAAATAGTGACTTCTTAATTAGATCGTCTATGAATATATAATTGGCTTCCGTGTCGAGGGTAAATATCGCGTTTAGCTTGAGAAACACTGATCCGATCACATACAATGATTGACCTATACGGTTACCTTTAAATACCCTCGTAATCAAGACACTGATGACGTACTCGAATTTGAAAGAGTTCGCGGTGGACAAATATGCGCCCGGATTCTCGTAAGACCCCGTCATGACGACCTTTACATCTTATCGGCGCAATAATCACGCCGGCAGTTATAACGCAGATCCGTTCGATAATTATATACGTACAATCGTAGAATCAAAACAAGACTCTTTTCATCTTGCTTTGAGCTTTAAAATTGTAATAATCATATAATGATAACGCTAATGATAATCAGTTTCGTCGTCATCGTCGCCATTATCGTCTCTAATCGACGATACGCGTTTTCTTTTTTTTTCATTTATTACTTTTGCTATAGATACATTTATCCTAATAAATTACGTTAATCTCAGCACTAAAAAGTGCCTATTCGTGGCAACGAATGATCAAGTTCCTTAATTACTTTCATTTTTTCTGGCGGTTCAACTCTTGTACAAAGTCAAGGGCTAATTCGGCACTTCGCTTCTCTTCTTTCTTTAATGTAAAGAAATTGTCACCGTTTTTACCGAGACGATGGATTTTCTAGCAATAAACAAACAACCAAATTAACCATTTTAACCCAATATTTACAAAAATTTAAAAACTGAAATCCATACTTTTTGCAACAGTTTTAAATTGGTAAAATAATTTTAACAACCAAGGTCTACGTTTCAAATCTTCATTCGTTCAGGTAAACAATTAATTCTAGGGAGAGAAAAAATATTCTACAATTAACACCAAGCAGTCTCTTCGAGAAAATCACTATATAGCACAAAAAGTTGAAGATTTCGATTTGATCGAATCAATAAATTATAGATTCAAGTATCTTAGGCCTTTAAAGTCCTGTGCATTTTCTGTCCGTTACGCTAGCAACTTGCCGACTTCGTGGAAGAGGTTCGCCGCCATTTGATGTCTTAAATTAAATCTAATCATTTCTAATGTCTTTGAAATCATTTAAAAAAAGTAAACAATTGGAAAGTTTCACAAAGGAATGAATAGATTGCTATAATACAAATATAATAATAGTAATAAAAAAAATAATAAAAATAATAATAATGATAATAATAATAATACTAATAATGAAGGTAATAATAATAATGATGATAATGAAAGTAATAATAACCAATAACAGTATTTAACAATGAAGTAATAACAATTTATGTGAGTGAAATAAGAGAAATCAAAGAAATAATAAAAATTGATGATGTACAATTATTAGTGCGATCTTACATTGAGGTCTACCGAATAAAATCTTCTCCCAGTCAGTTTAGGGGGTCTTACGTCTACGGATTCTTTTGTGCAATAAAAACAATTACTCCAACTAAGCAAGTTTAATCAATTACAAACAATTTATATTTGTGAATAGACTGAACTTCTTAATTGTCAAAATCGTCAAAAAAAAAAAAATAAAACAATTTTTCTAACCATTTACGCACTTTATTATTTGTAATATAAAAAGATTTAATTGTATAATTTAAAAAATTTCTCTCTAAAAAGAAAAAAATTGAATTGCTAATTAAAATGACTAATTATCAATTAATTTGAAGTAATTTGAAATAATTGGAAAACGATAATTCTTTCTGACGATTTTGAAAGAATGCATCCGATGAGTCACTCGATTGGTAAAATAAAAATTGAAACAGTTCACTAACGAATAGCGTCGTGATTTGTAGTTAATAATTTACGATTGGGGGTAATTAATTTAAATATTAACCCCTTTGTAAATGTTTCAATGTGCCTGCGCGTGAATAGTACCTTATGTCTATAAAAGATTATAACGTTATTACATATTTATGTACATTAACATGCGTATAGAGGTTATTCGTGGAATATTTAACTCGGGATCGTAACGTAGGAAGCTTTTTAAAACATAAGTCAAGTGTATATAAGGTCTAGGTATAGGAGCTTTGTAGGTATAAGTTTGTGATAGACGCGAATGAACGAACGCAGCAGACTCTTTGGCTTCTAAGCAGCCAGTGCTCTTTTAAGGTAAAGGCACCACGACCTGGACATAGGTCACAGGAAAATAACCCGTGCGACCATTAACAGTACCCTCGAACCAATTGTCGTCGATTTTCTGCACCAAAGTAATGGTTTCGTTTTCCTGCAACAAAAAAAAAAGTAAGAAAATGTGTTAAATTCTTGTTCAATTGAGACGCATGAATAAGCTCTAAAACAAATTTGTTAGAATTTTGAATGGATAGAATTTTATTTAATAAAATCTTTCTTTAGCAGAATTTTTAAACGTTGTCTAAATCAGAAACCTAGCCGAGGATACGACGGAGGACGAAGTCGTGGAGGCTTTTAAGGAAAAGATCGGGAACATTAATTCGGACCTGACTTACCGCCCTCTGTAGCGCTTCAGTGACATTAAGATTGATCTACAAGAAGGGGAGAATATTGCTCTTCTCAAGTTAGGCATAGTCCGAATTGGATGGGTAAACGCTCTCATTCACGATCATGTGGACGTGCCAAAGGTGCCTTGGGTTCCATAACCCGTATCTGCAAGGGTCCGACAGAAGTAAATGATGTCGGAAATGCGGCCGAGAGGGTCACCGCGCGAAGAATTGCACAGAAAAGCAACCTAAATTCCTTACTTGCATCGATTGCGGGAAGCCAGAGACTGGATATACAGCAGGAAACAGTTTCTGTCCGGTTTACAAGGAGGAACTGCAGAGGGTTAAGTAGACAAAACCCTGAAGTGTCTGCAGGTCAACCTGAATACACGTCAAAATGCACAAGCCCTCCTGATGCAGATCGCCTTGGACAATGGGTTCGACGATTTGTTCTACAGTGAGTAGAATAAATCAAAAGACCTAACTCCTTGGTTTCCGGATAGATCCATGAGGGAGTCTATAGAAATATGCAATCCTACAATACGGATTGATAGGTTCCTGGAGACAGGCAATGGCTTGGAGAAAGGTAGAGAATGTACAGCTGCTACTTCTGGGCCGATTACCCACTAGCCAACTTTGTAGCAAACATAGAAGACATCGAATCGAGCCTTAAAGAATCCAAGCTGGATGTGCTTATCACGGGTGATTTCAATGCAAAGTCAACGGAATGGGGCAAAGCTTGATCAGAGAGTCAGAAATTATCTTTAGGAACAACCTGATGATTGTAAACCGGGGAAAATCTTGAATTTTTTGGAGGGATACAATCGGATTAATTATAGATCTAACGATTGTATCCTCTCCTCTATTCAGCCGCACTAGCGACTGGCAGGTCTCTGAGGAATATATCACAAGCGACCACCAGTATATAGAGTTTTCAGTCTCAGTGGGAAACACACGAAGAGGCGTGGGACAGATTTTTCCTAGCCGAAAACGCCTGTCGTGGAGTACAGTAATCGGATTAATTATAGATCTAACGATTGTATCCTCTCCTCTATTCAGCCGCACTAGCGACTGGCAGGTCTCTGAGGAATATATCACAAGCGACGACAAACCTGGATAAGGAGAAGTTCGGCCGGGTCCTCGAGGAAGCCCATCTAATTGAAAAGTTAGAATGGAATACTAAGAAACTAAACAAAGCGAGGTTCGGCAGAGACATTGAGGAAGCCCTACTAATTAAAAAACTGGACTGGGTTAAGAGGCCAAACAACTTAGAGGAAGAAGTGTATGCGGTAACGAGTATGATTACCGCCTTACGACGCGTCAATACCACATCGTAGAGGCACCTATTCTGGAAGATGGTCAGTTGCGTTGACCTCCTTGCGAAAGGTATGCTTCAAAGATACACGAAGAAGAAAATACTGTTATGGCTACTTGAGCCACCAGTAGAAACTGCTCTATAACTCAAGTAACGGCACTGAAGTCAACGCAACTTGGGTCATAGGTAGTAGTTACCTGACAGTCATAAGATCTCTACCCGTGACTCAGCTGACTCTACTGTAGACCCAAGTTGCAACTGCATGAATTCTTGGTTGCGCTGACTTAAACGCCGTTACTTGAGCCACGCAAGCAGTTTCTACTGGTGGCTTAAATAACCATAACCCTATTTTCTTCTACATGTAGGAAAAAGTAAACCCTCTCTAGCGGTGTATTGCTGTCGAGCCGATAAGAAAGAACACTTCACTCTTACACAACTTCATAATGCAGGCAAACGTTTTAGCGCGAGATCCGGCATTAGAAATATCTACCCTCATTTGTTATTTAATAATGACAAAGATTTTATGTTAAGTAATAGATAACCCAGTAGATTAGAAATGGGTTGCCTAGCTAAATCCTGATCTGAAGTTATTAAAAAAAAATAAAGTGTAATTAACTTTTTTTAAACAATCCCTCTTCAACAAACCCATTTCTAATCTACTGGGCTATCTATTACTTAACATAAAATCTTAGCCATTATTAAATAACAAAGGAGGGTGTAGATATTTCCCATGCCGGATCGTAAAATATTTGAAGTCAGACAAGACGCCTTGAATCGATGCAATAAATAACGAGATCCTAAAGTAGTTGATCGTTACTTCACCCCAGATTCTGTTAAACTGCTTTAACACCTGCCTAAAGAGTGGACATTTATTCCGACACTAGAAGAAATAAAGGCTAGTCCTCCTAAGAAAAGGTGACAAATCTCTAGATAGGGTCTCATCATATAGGCCTATATGCCTGTTAGATACGATAGGCAAACTTCCACAGGACATGGTTTTGTAGAAAATGCAATACCACTTGCTCGGAAAGAATCAAATTATCAATTACCAAACTACCAATTTGGTTTCCAACAAGACTGGTCCAGAGTTGACGCCATTCAGGCAGTAGTGGACAAAGTCAGAGAAGGGAAAAACAAATTGGGACTAGGGAAAAAGAAGAGCTTCTGGGCGTTGGTTGATATAGACATACGCAACTGGTTTAATACCGTTCGATACGAAGATCTTATCCAGTTAATGAGAAACAAAGGAATCCCGCCCTACCTATCTTACAATTAGCGACAGGTGGGTCATTTATGAGTCTCAAAAAAAGTGATGCAGCGTGGGGCCCTCAAGGTTCAAAGGTAAGAATATTTGTGTAGAATATGTCTTACGATGACTTCATACGAATGGACCTACCCGAAAGAGCGGTGATCATTGACTTTGCGGACGACGCGTTGATCGTGTGCGTAGCTGAAACTGCAGAAGCTTTTGGAGTACTCGTAAACAAATATCTGCGGCTAGCGAAAAGCTGGCCGGATGCTAGAGGTTTTCAAATGACTCTGGATAAAACCGAGGCTTTGCTGGTTACAAAGTCCCACGAATCATGATAGACGAATTCAAGGTCAAGTGGAGAAAACAGATTGAATATCTAGGTGCAAAGAGTGCAAAGAGTTGGTAAACGCAGCTTGTACCAAACACAAGGAGGCAGATTTGGTAGATAAAAATTTATACCAAGGTCAAATATTCGGGGAAGAAGCTCGCCAAATACGACAAAAATGAAGAGACGGCATTGAAGTGCGCCTAATCAAAAAAATCGTCTATCAATGCCATAATCGTAAGGAGGATAGCCCCACAGCAAAGGAGCAGGCTAAGAAAGTGAGAACGGAGAAAATTTTTGCTGACAAGGAAAAAACTGCAAATAAACAGAAGATATCGGTATCCAAGCCGAAAACACTGGCTCCTACCAAGGTCCTAAGGATTTTGGTGGAAAAGCCCAGACGCAGACAATGCTTATTAAGGTTGCTGAAGGTCAGACGTATCCATCTGTTCTCAGCAAAATTTGAAAAGAAGAACTCTGGAAATCCGGGACTTGGACAGTCTTACCGTTGAAGAAGAAGTTGCTGTGGATCTTCAGAAAGCTTTCAAAACAGGCAGAGATCAAAGACAGGTAAGGCAAAATAAGAAATAAGAAGGGTATTAAGTTGGCGGTGGTCACCACGATCCGCAGACTGCCGAGAAACGGCAATTTTGGAGTGCTTTGGTCATATCAAGGTTGGCTTCCTTAGTTGCTGAGTAAGGAAAAAAGTGAAGGTACCGTTGAGGGGACAAAGCTCCGAAAAGGAGGATAAAGGTTTAGTGGTGTAGTTTCAATAGGAGTCCTACATACCGGGGGTATACACACGATTATTGCGGACTTCCTACGGTGCATAAAACATTTACCCAAACCTCGCAGAAAAAATAGTATCTAGGTGTGAAATTAGATGGAAGGTTAAATTTCCATCACCACATATCTACGGTATCTAACAAGGCAAAATTAAAATTCTCTCAATTTCTGTTTCTAAAAAATTAAGATTCTTAAAAATTACTATTCTTAAAAATTACTATTCTGCAAAATTAATATTCTACGAAACAACGTTTCACACAAATTGAAATTCAACCATATTGAATTTTTGTTAAATTAATTTTCATCTCAATAAAATTTATGTTACATTTATATTCGGTTAAATGGAAATTCTGAAAAACTAATATTCCAACAGTTGAATATTCTGCTAAAGTAATATTCTACTGAATAAAATGTTATCAATCCAAATTCTAACAAATTTTCTTTAGAGCGTATTTATGCGTCCCATTTTTATACGTTCTTAATTAAATTCTAAAAATAATTATAAAATATCAAGGCTGTGACCAAGATCCTGAATGATAACCTAGGGATTTACCTTTTATCTTTTCCTAATGTTCTTTTTCAAAAAAAATAATAAATTAAACATTCATGACATACCAAGGTTTCGAAAGATGATTCTCGAAATTTCAAAGCGATATCTATTTTCATTCAAGCGCATAAGCAGTTCTATCCGGTTCTACAAAAATGAGTCGATAAATTGAATGTTGATAAACTTATCGACTTTTTTTATGTAACTATACTTCTGCTTGAACTAAAAAAGATATCGCTATGAAACTTTGGGAATCATCTTGGGAAACCTCGAAGTGTGTCATGGATCTTTTATTTATTATTTTTGAAAAACAACTTCAGGAAATAAGAAAGATAAGGATTAGGTTGGCTCAAAAATGTACAGCTTTCAATGAGTTTGAGCGATCTCTAAATATTCTCCGATTTAAAAAAGGGGTCTTTTTTCATTTTTGAAACTTTTTAGGTGGTAAGAGCAAAACATTTCCGACTTCTGTCTTTTCGGAACACCCTATAATAATGGTGGGTCCCTTGATTATCATTCGCGATCTTGAACGTTACCTTAATAGGCTTCTGAATTATAAATGGAATTCTGCCGTGAAACATTGAAATACAGTCTATCATAAAATAGAGATCGAAATTGTGAAAAATTGTATCTATGAAAGGGAGAAATATTGCTCAATTTTTACCTTCCATGGGTTGTTTTCATAATTTCGATCCCCATTTTATTAGAGTAGAGAAAACAAAATAGGCAACTTAATTTATAAGTAAAAAACCAAATTACGGTTTTTCAGTTTTGCAGAATTGTGAATTGGGTTCTTCGACTGATTGGCTCAAAGAGTTTCACAATTTTGGTCGTAAATCAATAGCTAATTAAAATTTTGTCAATTGCTTAGGATGAAATAAAAACGGAAATTCTTGGGAATATCTCACACATGGTTTCAAAGATTTACATCAATTTTTTCGGCTCACAAAAACATGGAATGAAAAATATTGAAAATTGAATATTCACTGAATGCCTAATAAAATTAATAATTAAAAGCAAAAGAAAAGAAACAAAGAAAATTACCTTGAATCCAAGTTCTCCAGGATTCTCAGCCTCAAAATCATAAAGCGCCGTGCAACAAGGCTGTCTGGCAATTGGTGTCCTAGCCGGAGATTTGCTTGGTGATGGCAAGGGAGAAGCTATAAAAAGGAAACTTCATTATAGAACAATTCCAACATTGCCAAGATTGTGGAATTCGGACGATTATTTCTAAATACTGGAACTCCATGTTCCAAGAACATTCTACATTCCAGACTTTTTTCAAAAGTAAAGGACAGAATAGTTTAACCTACAAAATCAATTAGTGATTTTAATTTTATTCAAAAAGAAACAGTTTACAAAATAGATATTACTTGCATTCAAAAGGGAATTAAAATGAAAATGGTTGAAGGTTTTCTACCAGATGATTTTGCAAAAGAAAATTAACCATTCTTTAACTGAAGAACAGAGAGGTGAACAACTCTGAAAGGTCGGTGAACAAATATATTGTATAAATTATATATATATATAAATAATTAAAAATATTAAACGATAATTTTAGATATTTTCAATTATTTCAAGAAAAGTACAAATATTTTAAGAACATTCCTAGTATTACATAATGTTTTAAACTACTTTAAGATGACACAGAATATTTTAAAATACTGTATCAAAAATTTTCAAAAAAATTACACATCTTTCAAGATTATGCTATCTTTTAAGAATAAGGTAATGAAATTGGCAAAAAGTTAATTAAATAATAAAATAATAAAATAAATCTATTTACTGTCAAATGGGGGAATTCTTATTTCCAAGGGTAATTATGCTGATGCTAGTTTTTAATTTTAAAAATTAAAAACTAGCGTGACCAACATTACCCCATGTTTTACACTAATTACCCCGGTTGACGATTTCTAATGTTTTAACATATTTAAAAACTTTTAAATGCTTTAAAATAATTATAAGCATTTCAAGATGAATTTAAACGTTTGATAAACTTTTGCAATGATGCCTAATGTTACTTCATATTTAAGAATAATTTAAAACAATTTATAAAAACTTTTCAAAATCTTTCAACACAAGTGTACCGTTTAATAATCACGTTTTGTTTACCTCTCATACGAAACTAAAATAAATTACTAGCAATAGGACAATACATGAATAGTTGTTTAAAATAAATATTTCTTACTGATTGGTAAATAATTATGTAAAAAATTTTTGGTATAAATTTACAAAAATTTTGGTAACGTAATTTACACCAACAATTACAAACACTTTTTTATGTTTAATGCGCAATACAATTTTGATTTCATTCAAATGCACAATACACGTAGCTGGAAGGACCTAATTGGGCAAGTTGATAAGGACCCATAAGGTCTGGCATTTAAAATCGTAACTAAGAAATTAGTAACGAGGCAAAAGACCCCCGGCTTGGACAATCCTGATTGAATCCGGAAAATAATAGAAAATTTGTTTTCTCCTGTGGAGACCATGGCTTACAATTAGGACGGACTGGAGTTCCTGTCAAGTCGGTGAGGATGAACTCTTCACTCTTGCAGAACTAAACAGTGCAAGCAAAATATTAAAGTCAGGCAAGCCACCTGCAATCGATGGGATAAGTGACGAGATCCTAAAACAGGTGGTCCTTACTTCACCCCAGATTTTACTAGATAGCTTCAATCTCTGTCTAAAAAGTGGAGAGTTTTTCCGGGACTGGAAAATACTGAGGCTAGTCCTCCTAAGGAAAGGTGACAAACCTCTAGATAAGGTCTCATCATACCGGCCTATATGCTTGTTAGATACGATGGGCAAACTTCTAGAGGACATGGATCTGCAGAGAATGCAAAATCACTTGACCGATGAGAATAGTCTATCCGATTACCAATTTGGTTTCCGAAAGGCTCGTCCACAGTTGACGCAGTTCAGGCGGTAGTGCGCATAGCCAGAGAAGGGGAAAAAAGATTGGGTCCGAGAAAAAAGAAGAGCTTCTGCGCGTTGGTTGCTATAGACATACGCAACGCGTTCAATACCGCTCAATGGGAAGATCTCATTCAGTTGATGAGAAACAATGGAATACCGCCCTATCTGTTGTGGAAAATTAACAATTATCTTAACGACAGGTGGGTAATTTATGAGGGAGACACCTGAACTTTCAAAGAAGAGATGCAGCGTGGGACCATTCAAGGTTCAAGGATGGGACCATTTGTGTGGAATATATCTTATGATGACTTCATAGGAATGGGCTGATCTTCAGCTTTGCGGACGACGCATTGATCGTGTGCGTAGCTGCTGCTGCAGAGGTTCTTGGAGTACTCGTAAAGAAATATCTGCGGCTAGGAGAAAGCTGGCTGGATGCCAGAGGTCTTGAAATGGCTCTGGAAAAGACTGAGGCATTTCTGGCCACAGACAGACAGGGTTATAAAGTCCCTCGAATCGTGATAGAAGAATTCAAGGTCAAGTGGAGAAAACAGATCAAGTATCTGGGTGTGGAGTTGGATGGAAGGCTCAACTTCCATCACCATATGGCTACGACATCTAACAAGGCGATCAAGTGTGTGGCAAATCTGATGCGGATGATGCCAAATGTTAGCGATCCGCGAAAAAAAAGAGAAGACTGTTAGCGAGTGTTGCCCATGCTAAATTGCTGTACGCAGCATCAGTGTGGGCTTCCACTTTCAGAACCAATCGGAGTGAAGCCATCTGCTAGAACGTATTGTCCGCGCAGAGATGTATAACTTTGCGTATTATCTCTGCTTATAGGACGGTATCAACTAGTGCTGCGCAGGTCTCTGCAAGTTTCGACTTGTTGGCGGGGGAAAGAGAAGAAGTTTTCCTCCTTTTCAAAGAAAGAAAAAACATGGAGAAATCTCTTATTATTTGACACAAGCGCTGACAGGTCACGGGTGTTTTAACTCGTACCTGCAGCACTTTAAAAAGATAGAAAGCGAGGCGTGTGCTTACTGCCAATCCTCTGTGGACGACGCGGAGCACACCCTCCTTTCCTGCAGCAAAAAGGACATGGAAAGGCGAACCTTGTTCGCTGGTGTAAACTGCAAAGTTACACCGAGGAACTTGGTTGAGCTGATGACCCGATCCCAGGACAACTGGCGGTTCATTGAAAACTTCATCATCTCAATTAGTAGAGTTAAGGATGTCGATGGCCACAGACAAGCGTAAATAGCTTTTTTTTTTTTTTTATTTCATATTTATTTATTTATTATTGTGTTTGTTTTGTCTTAATTTACCAATTTAAATGTATTATTATTACTTCTGCAGGATTGATCAAAGCCGCTACGGTGAAAATTGCAAGAATAATTCAAACCCTTTTCTAGTTATCAGTATTTTTTACATTTTTGTTTTTCATAAACGAAGCTGGTGATTTTTTCACCAACTCCATAGTACTATTAATCATTTCCTTCTTTCTAACTACCAACAAACAGATAAAAGACTATTTATAAAAAAATATTACTTAACTATTTCAGAATTATTTATTAATTATTTATTAACTATTTAAGTATTGTCACCTAGTAGACCGACTGGAAAATAATTTGCTAACAAGTTTCTATAGAAAAAAATTGAAGTTTGAGATCTTAAATACACACAAGCAATGAGGGGGAGAAACAATTAAAGAAAGAAGTACATGAAAGATGAAGATTCAGCATAACGATAAGTCTGTGCTTTAAATGTATTCTCAAAAGTTAAATATCTCTGAGATTATACTAAAATACAAAAAATGAAAATGTGCGGAAAGAAAATTAAAAATAATTAAAATTATTGACAGTGAATGAATTTGAACCCCATGCAGAATTTACCATTGGCAGACTGCGGCGGGTTTCCGGCTGGAAAAAGCTCGAGCTGTGAGCGCTTCTCTTCTCCAGAGACCGGAGACCCGGCTCGACTTGCCCCTAAGATGGGTCAGAAGGAGAGACATTCAAGTTTCCAACAATTACACACTCATCAATCACGATAATATCAATAGTGTGATGTGTTTAAAATTGAACCCCAAAATGAATTAGAATTTTATCAGAGCCTAGACCATTCCTCAAGAAATGTATAAAAACGTCTTTGGTTAAAATAAGTTTCTGTTATTGGTTAAAAATCAGTTAATAAAATCCAAGGAAATATTGTTAGTGTAAGTGTTAGTTTTAGCGAAAGAATTAGGTAGAAATAAAGAGAGTCTGCCATTTTCTGTTATGATAAAAAGGCAATAGAGTAAGTAATAATGAAGGCAAAGTAACCAGTCTTTGCAGCACACGTAGAGGTTGCATTGCAAAAATCAAAGAAACGATTAGACAGTCAGCCCCAATTCTGAAATTGTATTGTTTGTGAAATGTGTTTTACCGTGAAGGAAGAAGTTCCCACCATTGATTGCATCTGAAGAAACGGTGTCCACGTGAAGATCGGCTAACGTCTTCGGTACAAAGTTCATTTTTGGTCGATTCGCTGCCTCCTCTTTCCTAAAATTTACAAATTTTTGTTAAGCCGTTGTCAACATTGTTTTCGATTTTTTACAAATAGTAATATCAATTGTTAATGTTTATAAAAATCCTCGTGCTAATCTTTTCCTTATCAAATGGGTGGATTTATTTAATTCCTATTCTACTTTTCCTCTTTATTTATTTTAATTCTCATCATCCTTCATGGGGTTGTAGTTACTTATTTCATTTTGCCTTATGTGGTTCACTTACTGTTCATTTTCTAATATTTTTCTGCCAACCATCTCTTCTTTCCTGTGCAGTCTTGTTTTATTCTGTGTCCGATATTTGTAAAGAGTATTTTAATTAATTCAATAACCAATGCCTTATACGACACAGTTCTATTGCTCAAGAAATATTAACAATTAAAAATCTCATGCCATTGAGAAAAACCATACGAAAACGATGAGGCAGAAACAATTGATGATTTTCGAAATAATGAAAGAATTAAAAAATGTGAAGCCCCTATACTCTATTGTTAACGCCAAGAACCCAAGCTGGTTTCTTAAAAAGCTACCTATCGTGCACTGGCCCCACCTGAGGGATCATGGTGTGTCCGGGACACAACCGAATTGCAGCGATCTCCTGTCAAAGCCTAGAGGACAGGTGGAGTAATCTTCCCGTGAAGTTTAGAGCCAAGCAGGCAGTTCCAGAAGGAGGTATTTACTCCGAAATAGAGGAAGGTTTAGTGGGTATTCTCATGATCCTGAGCGAATCCCACTGTATTCGGTGGGGTATGCCTCTGCATTTGTTAAGTCATAAGAATTTTTATATCATCATTCTTTGATTTAGAAATTTATCACTCGGTCTATCATAAATCCTATAAATTTACAAATCATCGACGGCTAAACTTCATAAAATTTACACCTTTGTTATAACACGTTTTAAAAACACATTTACTCAAGATGGCGTTTTATTACGGTCAGAACCTTAGCAGATTGCGGATTAAGAACTAGGAAGAGTAGTGAAGACTGTATAAATTAAATTACCTCTTCAAGGTTGCACTTCATGTTCGGGGTTTTCTCGAACACTACAATCAAAATCAGTACGAAAAGCAGTCGCAATGCGTCTGCAATCGAGGCTTTCGGGGCTGAACCTAAATCTACAAAATCCCCCTAAAGATTCTATTCCAACGTCGTATAGACTCTGCAGAGACTTTCCAGGGCTTCCTAGAACATTCATAGAGCCAGTATAGAGCTATCAGGAAGCCTTTCCAAAATCGCTAGGAAGCCTCCCCAATGCCTCCTCAGAGTCTCTTGGAAGTCTTTCCGAAGTCTGTAGGAGGCTTTTCCAGAATCTCCAGAAAGCCTCTTTAGAGCCTATAAGGAGCCTCTCCAGAGCCTCCCGAAGGCGTTATCGGAGCCTTCAGAGCTTAAGCCGAGCCTCTCAAGAGCCTCTTTAGAATCCGGCCGTACGACGGAAAGATGGACTATAAGGGTCTCAGCCCCGAAACCCTAAAAAATAGGTGTGTCGAATTTATCCCACTTCATACCTTAAAAACCAATCAACAATTTCCAATGTCCCTTCCATCTTCCATGCAATCCCAAATTTGAACTCCCTCACAACAAAGGGGAAGCAAAAAGAGATCAGATACAACTGAACCGAGATACCGATCAGTAGAACTTACTTAAGTTTCATCTCGATCTTTCCTATAAACAAACATATTATTCAGACTACGTAAAATGATGGTCTTTTAAAATATATTGTTTAATTTTTATGTGAATTCTCGTGTTTCATTTATAGTTTAGAAAAACATTTCTTGCATGCTTTCATAGTACGAACTCTAAACAAAACAGCATTCGTCTCATCTTTTTGACGCGAATTCCTTGCTTCCCGTTTCAATATTTAAACATGAAAAATCATTCGGCCTTTGAGACGCTAAACGGGTCCACGGGTCAAGCACCATCCTCGGTCGAAGTGCTATCCACAACCTGGCGATGCACTCTTGTGGCACTATTTGAAGTGCCCAAAACTCACGAAGGAAATTGGAACTTCCACCAAGACCTTGGCTATAATCTTGATAAGACTGTCTATGTTTATGGTGCAGTAGAAAGTATAACCCTCCTTATAAAAGATATACACGTTTCGCTTATAAGTGTAGGGTCGAGATACGCAAGATCAACACAACGCATGATTGATACACGTCTACTAAAACAACACAGAGATGGATTGCTCTTCACGAAGCCTCTTGGTATGGGTCGGGACCTTTTTCTAATCCTCAAAATATCTGCATTACTGCTAACTGAGTTGAGAACGTAATCCACACGTCGTGGCCTATTAAAAATCGTGCACCATCGATCAAGTCGGATACTCGGAATAGATAAGTCACTTTAACTGACCGCTAATCCAAACGATATTAACCACTACAAGTCCAAACTGATAAGACACCGTCCTCACTGTTACTATTCTTAGTATTAATATTCTTTACTGTTACTATCCTTTACTGTTAGTATCCTTTCTTGTAACTATGCTTTACTTTATTATTACTATCCTCACTTTAAAACCATTTGGCTTTTTGGACGAATATCTATAATAGGCAAAACCCAGATAACACTGTAACAGATTGCTTTACGATGCTATGATGATGCCCGCAATGACTGATCAATGTGAAATTCTCATGTAGACAACCATTGGATTTCTCAATCTAGGCGATAATTGATAGAGATGATGGGATTGAGATGACGAGATAGTACATCCTGATCGGCTAGTCGAGATCAAGAGGACATCCTCCAGGACGCGGTACCCGTCCATTCTCCCGAATAAATTCCCCCGAACGATTTTTCCCCCGAATGGACATTTTCCCGAATAGTAAATTTACCTAAAAAATTTTCCCCGAATGCTTTTTTTCCAAACAGACTGCATCCCGAATATAAAATAAAAAAAATAAAAATTGGTAAACACATATTTGGTTAACATATGTTTTTATTCATAGTGTAAATCGGTAAAAAGTATATAATTATAGAAATAGTCTAAATGTGCAAAAATATGTAAATATGGCATTAACAAGAAATATAAAAATAGTGTAAATGGGTAAACAAGTTAAAGTACAATATTATGTGCAATGGCCTTTAAAAAATTTAATTCTTCTCCACTATTTTTG
>WNHD01004026.1:0-20784 GCA_011057455.1 Ganaspis sp. Gsp50
CAGAGTTGACTGATTTCAAACAGTGAGATTTTCACTGAGAATCAGTGAAATTCCACTGATTTTTCAGTGAAAATTCACTGATTGCAATCAATAGCACACACTGAAAAAATTATTTCCTTAATTTTTACAGAACTGTTGCAGAGCAGAGGATATAGACATCTACTGAACAGAGTTCTGTAAAAAATGGTGAATAATGCAGGATATATAAACTCATGAAAGTTCAGTATAAAGGATTGAATTTTCGTGAGTTTATCCTGCATTATTCACCACTTTTTACAGAACTCTGATCAGTAGATGTCTATATCCTCTGCTCCGCAACAGTTCTGTAAAAATTAAGGAAATAATTTTTTCAGTGCACTTCTAGCTGATGAATCAGTGAAATTTGACTGATTCAATTTAAGACAGTAACTTTTATATAGTCTATAGTGACTAATTCTCACTAGAGAACTACAAATTCATTTTGTAACCCTTACTAATTGAATTAGTAGGCTTTACAAAATGAATTTGTAGTTTTCTACTGAGAATTAGATATTATTGACTAAAAGTTAACTATAAGTAAAAGTTAACTAAGTAAAAGTTAACTAACTAAAAGTTAGTCAAAACGGTTACTAATTCATTTAATAAATGATTCGGTCCTATATTTCAATTAGTCAAAACGCTCAAAAGTGACTAATTCAGATTTAGAGAGTACTCTCTAAATTTGAATTAGTCAAATATAACTAATTCGATAGTAAAAAAGTCAGTCGCTGATTTAATTAGTCAATTATAACTAATTATTAGTAAAAAATAACTAATTTATTGGTAAAACATGACTAATTCAATTAGTAAAAAATAACTGATTCAATTAGTTATGTTTTGACTAATAAATTAGTCATATTTGATTAATAAATTCGTTATTTTTCACTAATAATTAGTTATATTTGATTATTTGAATCAGTGACTGACTTTTTACTATCCAATTAGTTATATTTGACTAATTCAGATTTAGAGAGTACTGTAAGGGTTGATGAGTTTGTGTATCTAAAATAAGTACGTCCTTATTTGAAATTCGAGTGTATATGTATGTTGGGAATATTGATAATGGATTCTTAATTGTTACACTACTTTGTAAATATAATCCCAAAAATGTAGTGAAGTTAACTACTCTCTAAATCTGAATTAGTCACTTTTGGGCGTTTTTACTAATTGAAATAGGACGGAATCGTTTATTAAATGAATTAGTAACCATTTTGACTAATTTGTGGTCAATAGTGACTAATTCTCAGTAGAAAACTACAAATTCATTTTGTAAAGCCTACTAATTCAATTAGTAAGGGTTACAAAATGAATTTGTAGTTCTCGCCCAAAAGTGACTAATTCAGATTTAGAGAGTACTCATTTGATAAATTTAACCCACAAAGCTATAGTAATCTTTTCATCCTACCATTTGTATTGGTTAATACACTGTAAAAATGAAGTCTTACTTTCAAACCACTTTAGACTGAACCCGTTTACATCAGATCCAATTTTAACTAAATTTCAGAATCAAGAGTTGGATTTTAAGACCTAAAACTGACTCTTAATCTTGTTTTAAGACATAAAATTTGCTGATTTTTAGTCATTTTGGTTCTAAGGTGTAAACGGTTTAAGACTTCGTTTTTTCTGTGTAGAACTAATTATTTTTTCCGGTGTATTAAGGAAAGAAAATCTACCAAGAAAGAAAAAAGCATAACGTAAATCTACTAGTTTCAACCGGTAGCAATATTTATTTTGCAAATAGTCAATGGAGTGTGTGCGTTTAGAATAAAGAATCAGGCCTATTGAGGATTTTGCCTGAATAATTGTAAAGGCCCGTGGCAGATATTCTGGACAGGTTTGAGAGACACCAAGTGAAAGTACTCTAGCAAAAAACAGGCCACGGCTCCCTATCTGAGAGCGGACACAAACCATTATATAATTATTGTACCGCACTTACTTGCGACCATGATATGTATGACTTCGAGGTACTACGCAAAAGTCGCATCCCATTTTATGCTAATTTACATTTTAAACGCGAAAACTTTCCAACTTGGACTCACAATTAGTTCTAGATCTTTTGACTGTTTTGCAAATGCTAATAAGAATAACGACCTTAATAGTGGTTCATAGAACAGATTTAATTATAGCTTAAGATGCACTCAATTATGCAAATTTGGCAATTAGGAGTTTTTCTTTCTGCGAATTTTATAACAAGCTCCCTGTTAATTAGGAATTGCGCTCTAAATTGTTTGTTATAGGTCAATTTTATCACAAGGATGTTATGGTAATGTCTGACATGTTTTTATTTTTCATGACACAACTATTTGCAAGAATATTTATATAATATATTATTATAAAGTATTATATAAATATATAAATTATATATTATATTATTATAATTAATATAATTTATTTGACACAACGATGCAAGAATAACTGTATTTTGATTCAGAAATAATTATATCGATTGAAGAATAACGATTTTGATTATGGAAGTAACGATTGTGCACAGTAAAAACCAAGTGTCATTTTGACACAAAAATTTGGGTTATATTTCTCTGACGCGCGATGTACACCTGTGGTTCTATTTTAACCCTAAAGCTAGAGTACAGATTGTATATAAAACAATTGAACAAACACTTTAACTACGCTGCTGGAAAATGAACTGACTCGTATACTACACTTGAGAAATAACTTTTTCGGGATAGTGACTATTTCAATCAAGGGATATAACGATTTTAATTGGGGAATAACTGTCTCGATTAAAGAATAACGACTTTAAATGAGACATAATTATTTCGACTGAGGAATAACGATTTCAATTCAAAAATAACGATTTTGAGTGAGAAATAACTATTTCAATTTAGAAGTAACCGTTTCGTTATGAAGAAACAGAAAATACTAAATTGAAAAACATGGGTTTCAAATCAGAAATATTTCTTGATTGAGAAATAATAATTTTAATTAAAGATCAAGGATGTCAACTTTGAAGAATAACGATTTTAATTGAGACATAACGATTTTAATTGAGGCATAACGATTTTAATTAAGGCATAATGATTTTAATTCAAGAATAGAGATTTTAATTGAGAAATAACGATTTTAATTCAAGAATAAATATTTTTATAGGAATAGCTTTTTGTATCAGGAAAAAATATTTTTATCTCGATTTTTAATTAGATACACCTATTTTTATTTGAAACAACTATTTTTATTTGCAACAACTATTTTTATTTGCAACAACTATTTTTATTTGCAACAACTATTTTTATTTGCCACAACTATTTTTATTCATAAACAACTATATTTTTATTTAAAAACGACTATTTATTTTTACAAACAACTATTTATATTTACAAACAACTATTTTTATTCACAAACAACTATTTTTATTCAAAAACAACTATTTTGTCTCAAGAGTAACTATTCTCAATTTAAAATTATATTGAATAATTATTCCATAATAATTTTATTTGTTCTTTTTGGTACTCATTAATTTCAAAATTAAATGATACAATTTCACCGCATGTGCGATTAGTTGTCCTTTTTGCTTCTTAACAGTTTGTTAATAAAAATATGAAACTAAACAATCAACTTATATTTTTAAATTAAATGTAAGTACATTAATCCCAACTCTAATATTGTTGTTTGTTTTATCTTGTTGTATTGTTTCCCTTCCTCATAAAAAAACTTTGTTTTTTTCAATTAATAAGAACAAAAATATCGATCACTCCGAGTCAAACTTTGTTTTTTTGTTTTCATTCCATATAATTAACATTTTTGTGTTAGATTAAGAACACATTTCTCAGTAAATAAAAAAGTGTACCCAAATAGATCTAGACTGCATTTTATTCTAAATTTACTATTCACGTAAAGCACGCATTTTTGACAGATTCCAAAGAGCTATGAACAAATTAGCATTTATATGCGACTAATCTCTGTCGATTATAAATTAAGTTTTGCTGTTCTGAAACAGGTTTTGTGAGGTCATGCGGACTAATTTTGGATTATTTTTATGGCAGAAAAAAACAATTTCCTTTTAAGATGAGAAAACGAAAAAGATGTACTATATGAGTAGTTTTCTATTATACAATCAACCAAGCGGAACCGCAAAAAGTTATAAGAAAGAAACAATGAAACGAGATGGACAATCCTTGACGTGTCAAGGTTTCGATTTTATCATAATGCGACAACCGGTGAAAGCTAAGGTTTAATATGTCACTGTAAGAAAATAATTGGAAGTACATCGCAGAATGGATAAGTGCCTATTATTGTAATTGAGAACGTCGCAATTACGTACAAGAGTTGTTTATTGTGTTGCCCAATAGTTTACCAAGTCAATGACTTGTAAAACTATTCGAGAAAAACGTAAAAAGTTTCCACTTTAGTAATTTTCTTCTTTAAACGTATACATATTCTACTTTAATTTATCAACAAACTTTATTCTCAAATCTTAATTATTAATATACTTATATATATAGTTGCTCAGTATTCATTAAATATAGTATTCACTATAATTAGTATTTATTAATTATAGTATTAATTATAATTAGTATTCATTAATTAGTATTAACTATCTAGTATTAATTAAATAGTATTCATTAATTAGTATTAACTATCTAGTATTAATTAAATAGTATTAATTTATTAATTTACGTTAACGCATTTATTAATCACAGTAAATTATGCGAAATTTGATCACAAAGAGTTAAAATGATGCATATAATAACGTTATATTTATCCCTTTTTTTTGGGGAAAAAATGCTGCATGATTTACTGTGATACACAGAAAAAAAATTGGTTTAAATCCGTTTCGTGTTATTTTGAACCAATGCTAAAGTACATAGACGGTGGCGCCCACTCACTGGATTATATTTGTTTCGTATTGTTTTTACACGATCTTAGGATTAAAGTAGCAAAAATAAGCTGATTTGGAAAAAATAGAAGTAATTATATTTGGTAACTTAAGTTAACCTCGATCTGCCAACAATGGAATTCTAAGGAATAATTTGTTGCAATAATTTAAGTTCATGAACTTATGAAACAGTGTTCTCGCTTTGAGTTATGCCATTCATTATTTACAGCATTGTTATGACTGTAGAAGTTTGCAGACATTCGTAATTATGAATCGTTGGAAAGTTAACGTTTACTTTATGTCTGTATTGCAAACACCAGAAAGTTATTTAATATTTTTAAAAAATCCCACTCTCCAGTCTTAAACCGCAAATAAAATATTCTTCACAAAAAAAGTGTATTCAATTATACACATTGTACGATTATTATTTTTAAAAATTGCATAAACCATTACATTTTATTGTAAAAATTTAGACTAATAAGTTCTATAAATGTAAAGTGAGTATAATTTTTAAAACTCCAATTAGTTTTTAAAACAGAATTAATTTTGCAACAAAAATTAGTTTTTAAAACCCAATTAGTGTTTGAAAAGCAAATTATTTTTTAAAACAAATAAATTTAAAACACAATTAGTCTTTAAAAACCCAATTAGTTTTTAAAACACAGATTAGTTTTAAACACAGATTAGTTTTAAACACAATTCATTTTTAAAGCACTTTGTTTTAAACACAATTAGTTATTAATGAATTAATAATTTTATAATTAATTAAAATAGTGTTTTAAAACTCGCAAATTAGTTTTAAACACAATTAGTTTAAATTTTAATTAAACCAATTAATTTAATTTAAACTATAATTGTTAACAATTAGATTAAAAAAAATTATTGAAGACACTTTTGGTGGCTCAATCTTATCCAACAATAATTGTCCAATTGGCTGTTTAAAGTTTGTAAAAGCTTTTGAAGATTTTCGTTCTGTCGTAAAAGCTTGTTTTTCTCAAACTCTTGATTCAAATTTGAAACAGTGGATTGCTAGTTTTAGACAAAGTTACTTAGATTTAGAAATCTCTGTAACACCCAAAGTCCATGCAGTTTTTTTCATGTCGAAAATTTCTGTGTCGAAAATAAAAAGGGACTAGGTTTTTACAGTGGACAGGCGATGGAATCAGTTCACTTTGATTTTAAATCCGTTTGGAATAAATATAAAGTAAATGAAAAAAATCCACGATACTCTGAACGCTTGTTAAACGCTGTTTGTGAATTTAATGGCCTACATCTTTAAGTATTACATACGATTACCAATGTGTTTATTAAATAAAGTTTCTATTTTCATCGAACTGCTAGTTTATTCACTGAAAAATTTCAAGTATTTTAATTCATTTAACAAAATAAATATGTTGGACAATATTTTCATTCCCAAGTACTTTTTTCATATTTCTAAGTGAATTTAAATAAAACTTCTCCTATTAAAAAGAAAAAAATAAATAATGTTATAAATTCTACTACACGATTATATGTTTCATTCTTATTAATTTATACATTTTATAAACAAATTTTATTTGCAAAAATAATTATTACATAGGTATCTAAATATTTCAATGTTATTGTTTTCTAAATATATATACACGTAATGATAAAAAATAAAAAATGTTTTTCACATAAAAAATTCTACTGCGCCAATAAAAATTTTTATATATAAGAAAATTAGTTTTTTAAAAGAAAAAATGAAAAAAAAAAATTTGTTATAAATACAATTTTTTGTACATTACAGAAAATAATAAAATACTGAAGAGGGCCCAAACAAGGGTCGAAACGTCTAAAACAAAATTTAATGTAAATTTTATTTTAATGACTTTCATATTAATTTCTAAAATTTATCAAAATGAAAATTGATTTTTTTAAAATCCGCCCAGCTGATAATCTTGATTTCTGTCTTAAAATGTTTGTAGTGTGTCAAAGAACTGTAAACAATCAAAAAGTCCCATATGCAAAACTTCTTCATTTACAGTTGCTCCAGACACACTGTGTTCTTTTATAGTTTCCAAAATCACGAAATTCTGCTTTAATATCATCAATTAAAATACTTCTATACCTTTTAAACAAAAGTCTTTTACGAATAACAAAATTACACATTTTTTCATTATTAATTAATATTAATAAAAAAATATACTTATCAATAACACTGAAAAACTGCCCAGTATTTGTCATTTATATTTTAACTTATAATTTTTTCCAGAGTGGTTTCAATGTATTTTAATAAACATTATATTAAGATTTTCATTAATATATCATAGTTTTGTATAATATTTTAGAACTAAAAAAGACTCACCAAAATGCAGTACGAGGGAACTGTAAAATATGAGGCAGAAAATGAAAAGTTGGATCCTCGCCATTTTTTGGATTTCCACGGCCTTCTTCCAAAAATGTAACACACACACACGATCACACGCGCACTTACATTTGATCTGGAAATTAAAAAAGATCACTCATTATTCAGAGCAAGTTAATTTTTGCAAGTATTTGTTTTTATTTTAATTAACGTCAATTTACAAAAAAAGCAAGTAACTGGAAAATATGGCTAAAAACAGAATTATTAAAGGAAAGTAAAAACTGTTCAAATTACTATGAAAAATGAGACAAATTCGTATTTATCGAAAGCACACGATTCAGACGATCTTGCCGGCGCAAAGGTCCATTCGATCTACCGTTACCTCGATTCGATATTTGTGATCTGGAGTTACATGGGTACGTGGAGGTGCGACCTTCGTGAATCGTCTGAGAATGGTGAGAGCCAATCACAAGTCTCTCTCGAAATTCCTACATTCACACAAGGGGTACTCAGCAAAAAAAAAAGTAAAAAGATCGTAACAGAAAAAAATTCGTTTTAAAAAAATGCATCGTTTGTTTATAAAATCGAGATTAAAAGTTTGTTTTAATGAAAGTGAATGTAATCTTCACTATTAGATAATTCTCGCATCTCATAAAGAGAGGATCATTAAACACGTTTTCCTTTCATGGCTCATCAAGATACATATACTCTGTCTTTAAAAATCAAAATGTAATTACTAAGTCTGAAATCGTGTTTCACTGCATTTCTAAAAAACCAAAAGAGCTGGAACTGCGAAAATGTATGATTTGTTACATAAATCATGTTTATAAATGATTGCAATAAAAAATAGATTGTGAATTTCATACAGCGAAAAATTGAATTTTAGTTTGTGAATGATGAGTTAATTGCATACCAATTAATGTATTATTACAATTTTTATACAATTAACTTTATTTATATCAGTTTTATTATTTATTTTGACAAGAGAGAAATCGCAAATTAAATCTACTTGATAGTAACATAATAACTTAATAATAAGAATAACCATACTTGAAAATATACCTAAAATGGATAAACTCACAGAAAAAACAAAATGTTATTTTTCAATGCATCACCTGTTAAATTCTAAAATAAATTGAAATTCTCAAGCATATGCATGTAAAAATCCAGGTTCATCTTGAAATTTAACATTTTGTTCATATATATTGTTCATATATATTGTTTATATATTTTGTTCATATATATTGTTCATATAAATTGTTCATATGAACAATTGTTAGGTGAAATTTTCTTTAGGATAGAAGTGAAATCTACCTAAAAAGTTAGGCAAATTTTACTCGACGAATTCAGTAGATAATGCAATTTCCTTTTTTCAAAACATAATACTTAATAACATTTTACACAGAAAAAAAGAAGTGTAGTTTTAACCCTAATATCCGTTTTAAAAGAAGCTGCATCATTTTTAATCCTTGTGGAGTAGTTTTAACCTACTTGGGTTAAAACAACTCGATTTTCTGGAAAGTTTTTACACCGATTTTCGGGTTCTAACAATCGCCTTCTGATTCATTTGTTCACTTTACATTAATTCTCCGCTCATTTCTGGTAGGTAAGTATTATTAAACTGAGATTAAGGTTCATTTAACCTTATTATGTAAACTAAACTTGCGATTTTTCTCCGTGCAATTAAATTTACACAATAATTAATCAAATATAATTACACAATTAAAGTTTCACCAACAGTTTAAAAATGGCCCTAAGAATGGCTCATATTGTCCATTTTATAAAAAAATGATCAAGTTATTCAAATAATCACCACACAGAAAAAACAAACTGTTGTTTTCCAAGGCATATGCCTGTAGAATTCCAATGCATCAAAAACAACAGAAAGTCTTTATGGGCGGTAACAGGCAAAATTTTTTCTTGTGCACTAACTAATAAAATGCCCGGGATAAAATTTACAACCTCAATTTTACGATTTTATAATAAATTATTTATATACCAGAATGTATAAGTGCACTTTCATTTTCTAACTTATTTTCATAAAAAGACTTTCACAATATGGGCACCCACGCAATCTGTGAAACTGAATGCTAAATTAGTAAC
Source organism: Ganaspis sp. Gsp50 (assembly GCA_011057455.1). Classification (NCBI taxonomy): domain Eukaryota; kingdom Metazoa; phylum Arthropoda; class Insecta; order Hymenoptera; family Figitidae; genus Ganaspis; species Ganaspis sp. Gsp50. The sequence continues at coordinate 9,282 of WNHD01004026.1, forward strand.
GCGATATTGAATTGAAAGTGAAAAAATAGAACACAGATTTAGTTATCATTGCTCAATGTAAGTGGGTATATCAATTGACAATATAAGAATGGAATAAGATAGTGGTACAACGTAAAAAAAGATGCAGGTACTGAATTACTCATCCTCGAGATTATTTCCTCAGTATTGTGAAATTTAAGGAGCGTCATTATAAATCAATGTATCGCACTTGGAATTCGTTGACACGAGAAGGTGAGTTCATTCGCATCGTTATAACATCATTGAACTTTCACAAGCTGTAATAGAACAAAGCTGCCCTTTCAACTCGTGTACTTTTGTCGGTCAATAAAAAGCGGAAATTAGTGCTGAATTCACGCTTCAATAATTCTAAATTACATTTCCAAAACATGTTTTACTAAAATAGCGCTTTTCTATAAATTCGAATCAGTGAGAAATCGACAATTTGAATTTGTAAAAATGTCCACTAAATGTTAATAAAAATGACCACTAAATGTTAATAAAAATGTTTACTTAATTTTAATAAGAAAATATTTAATCTCTTTAATATAGTAGAAATGTTTACTGATTTTATTGTTTACTCAATTATTTTAATGATGTTAATTCTATTTTAATAAAAGTGTTTACTAAATTTTAAAAAAACGTTTACTACATTTCAGCATAAAAATTGTTATTAAATTTTAGTTATATTGCATTATTTCATGTTTTAAATGTTCTATTAAGGTTTTAGTTTAGTTTTAAAAATCACTGACAAGTTGTAAAAAATTTTATTAATTTAAAATATGGGACGATTTTTCATCAATTCAGAATTATAGAGAGCAAACATTTTTGTACTAACATTATTGAAATAAAATAATTTGTAATAATTTGTCAAATAATTTATAATAATTTGTAATAATTCAAACATTGGATTGAAGCGAATTACATTCACATTTTTCTTGAAAGTATCAACTTTGTACCAAAAAGTATCATAAATTGATCACAAAAAGTATCAGATTGATCACAAAATCTCGATCAATGTGATATTTTTGATATCAATTTGATACTTTTAAGTAAACTGTGTTTGCTCCAGTTTTATTAAGTTTTGGTACAATTTTGACTGGCCTATAATGTTGAAAGAAAAGAACAGAAGACTTTTAAAGTTATTATACCTAAAAATTAAAAAAGAAGTTACTTTTAACTTTAAACTAAAATCGAGTCAATTTTTGGTTTTAAATTGAGTCAATTATGAGACCTGCGCAATGTTTTTAAGCCCAAACTGAACTGAAAATTCTTTGTTCTTAAATTCTTATTCCCTTGGCTGAAATCAAACCAAAATTAGATACAATGGTTTAGGTCCAAAGTGGAATGATGAAATAAGACTTCCTTCCTCTTCTTAAAAAAAGAAATTTTGTTGTGGAAAATTTTAAGAATTTTTTTGCATACATTGAAAGCAATTTCAAGTAAATAATAAAAATATCGACGATCAATAAGTAATGTTATAAATTTCGTGATAAAAAAATAAATGGAAAAATGACGATAAAAAATAATTGAAAAAATGATGATAAAAAATTATAAAAAAATGATAAAAAAGTGATAAACAAATGATGAAAAAATGATTATTAAAAATAATTAATTAATTAATGATTAATCAATAATTAAAAATGATTATTAATAACAATCATTTAAAAACCTAGTACAAAATTATGACTTAAAAAATGATGAAAAAATTGGTGATAAAAAATAATGTAGTAATGACAAAAAGTATATGCAAAGACGAGGACTTTAATTATAAATCAAGAAGTGTAAGATTTTTGTATTTCCATTTGTTGTATGAAAGTAATGAGTCATAATTGACATTAATTGTAGCTTGTAACGTTTTGTGTTTTCTGCTCATTATTATGTGCATATGAAGAAAATAAAGACATGGCTTTCTATTATGTCGTTAATTTTTCTGCATACAATCGCGTTCGCGTAGGCTTTGAGATAAAATTTAGCGTAAAGATTATATGATGTGTTGAAACTAGTATATATGTATATGTATATTTTGTACCGTTAGGTCAATACTATTCTGCAGATCGCTCTGCTTGGTCCTAGAATTTCCGCATTAAAACCGTTACTTCCATTTGATTCGCAAGAATGACTTTTAAATAGATTGTTTCGCACCTTTTATCCAACAACAAAATAGCAAAATGTTGCGGATGTTACGTCAATCAGCTGTGCGGTTATAAATATTTTATTCTTCCATTTTAAAAAATCCAAATTCCTAAACTATAACAGCATCACGAAGTTCTTGATTTTATTCATCGTTTCGAGTGTTGGAAGTTTATTGGAAGCACACCATAAAGCTATACTTATATTTTCAGTCAAAAAACTAATAACCAGTCCAACATTTTGCTCCTTAAATGATTAAAAATCAATCAATTCTTAAAATTGCGGTCTTAAATCTTTTCGAAAACATGACTTTCGGATTCCCAACAAACCACATATCGATAAAAGTAAAAATTACGATTTGGAATTTTTTTAAAAACAAAATAATGGGAACAAAGAGACTTCTATGAGGAAAGAATATGGTGATAAAAAATATCGTAATATGGTCGAAAAATATGATTTTAATAAAGTGCTATGAACAGAAAGATTAAGGGAGCTTTTTAATTCGAGAGTCGGCTGTGAAAAGATGATAAAAGAAAAAAAAATGGCGAAGAAAGAAATTAGTGTGAGGAAGAGAATTAATTTCCTCACCTTAGATAAAGCGTTTCTTCTTCCCCAAAGAAAAAACTGGCACAATTCCAATGAATTATTTTAATCCATCTTTTTGAAAAACTCCCACTCACGTTCTGATGGTAACATTTTTGAAGAAAAAGAACTGCTAAGAAATTAAAGATAAAGTAACTGAATCAGACTTGGGATTTCATTCTCTTTTAAAAAATTCTTTGTTTGAAATTAATTTTCGGTTTAAAACATAATTCGAAAATTGCAGATTGAATTAGTTAATGGTCATAGTATTTATGATGTGGAAATTTGAAATAAACCAATATTAGAAAGTAAAACGAAATCAAAGGAAATAAAAAATAAAGAAAGACAAACAGAAAAAAAATGAAGGAAAAAAACGAAAAGAAAAATGAAACAAAAATGAATAGAAAATAGATACAAAAACGAAAAGAAAAAAAGGAATCAAAAACGAAAAGAAAAAAAGGAATCAAAAACGAAAAGAAATAAAAGAATCAAAAACGAAAAGAAATAAAAAAAAAGATAAAATCAAGAAAAGAATAGAAAACGAAAAACTAAAATAACGAAATTACACTTGATATAAAAATTTAAATATCCTTCAATTATCGGTCAATAAAAAAGTATTATTTCCCAAATAAAATTAACATTTGATTTTAAAAAATTCACAAATTTAATTGACAGACCTTTACACAAATATACATAGAATCAAAATTTTATTGAAATAAGAGAATTGAAAAATAAAAAGGAAAAAAAGAACAATTGCAACAACAAAAAATAATTTTCAATCAACTATACAACAATAATTTTCAATTAAAAACGAAAAAGAGAAAAAGAACAATTGCAAAAAGAAAAAAATAATTTGCAATCAACTTTTGAATAAAGAAAAAAGTAGAAAGAATAACACTGAGTGAATAAACTCCTGAAGTTTGAGAAAAGCCATGTTGAAGTTGCAGATGACTAAGAAACACGATTATTTGTTTTTGTCATTGTCTGTCAAAAAAAAAAAAAAATAATATTAATACCTATTTTTTGGTGCAGCAGAGCACTGAGATCGTGCGTCGCGCGCGTTTTGGACGTGAAAGGACTGAGACGAATTTGACCGGATATGTATTGGCAAGCACGAAAGCTCCTCCCTTTTCAACATAGTGGGAGGATACACAGGGACCCGGAGCTTGCGCGCTGCTCAATAAAGCTCGACTAGTACAACCCCTTCCTTGGCTTTTTCCCAACTTTGGAGGCTTGCAAGCCTCCCTCAATGGCCTTTGCAGCCCAACATATATGTGCAATGTATACCTATATATTGAGGGATAGTAGTACGTGCCGTTAGCTTTCAGAGTGAGAATGACTACAGAGAGAGCGAGAGAGTGAGTGAATTTGAGAGAAAATGAGAGAGAGAGCATGGACTCAAGACAAAATGTGAGAGAGAGTGGATTCAAGAGAGAATGAGAAATAGAGTCGATTCAAGAGAGAACGAGAGAGAAAATAAGAGAGAAAATGAGAGAGAAAACGAGAGAGAGGACGAGAGACAGAGAGAGAAATTGGCAAGAGGAACTTCGAGAGAATTTCGGGCCAGAAAGCACATGACCGCAAGAACTGAAAACGTGTGTGGGAGAAAGCACAAGAGACAAGTAAAATTAGCTGGCACCCCTTTCCTGCTAGCTTGCAATGTGTAGTATACAAGACGTGTATAAACATGCGAGAGAAAAGAAATCGGAAAATCAAATAAATAAAGTACCTTGCTAGAAACGTGCTTAAACCGTTTTTGACTAAACTACGAGTTTCACATATATAAAAAAAGTGTGAGATAAAACTTCCTGCATGAGAAAACAGCGCTAACGAAAGTAAAAATCTTTTTGATACATGTATATACGTAAAAGTTTAAACATTTCAAGTTTTAAGTAGATAAATAATAGATTAGATAAATAGTAGATTTTAATAAAACGATGAATAGTAGAATTTTGATATTTTATTGTAACATCGATATATAGTCAACAGAAAACACAAATTTTAATAGAATATAAAAATGTGTATAAAAAGATACCCCAAACTCATGAGTTCGAGCTTGCGATAGAAAAATAAAAAGTGATTACTATATATACATTTAGTAAAATTAACTCGAGAAGTGTGGTAGAATCAATCAAATATCTTATTGTAATCTTGACAAAGCAACTAGGGTAATTATCCAGATAAGCGATTTTTGGGTACAGGTACTTATAGTAAATTTAACCAAAGAAACTAGTAATCCTTTCATGCAACTATTTACTTGGTATTAATTATTATTTTTCTTCAGTTTACACTCCAGGTAGCTAAACGACATGTAACAATTAATTACGTGAACAATGATTGTTTTACGACATGTAAATGATTACAAAAGAACAATTGCTATGCAACATGTAAACGATTGCTATGCAACACGAAAAGTAGATTTCCCCTACTTTTTCGCAGGTGCGCTTAAAAGTAGGGCGGTTTTCAAAAAGAAGTGTTACAAACAAAAGTTTGTTCAAATTACAGAAATATTTATCTGCTATACGGTCAAACAAATGTTTATTTAATGGAAACAAGTAGCAAGTAGTTTTTTAATTATTATAGGGAATACATCAACAACAGTTGTTGATCACAATGTGTTATAACACAATGGTTATAAAGCAACAAATAAACAAAGGATATTTGACAATAAACAACCATCAGTTGCTTGAAAACACATGAAAAACAATTACTTGACAATAAACAAATAACAATTGCTGGAGAACACGCATAAACAATCATTACTGCCCACATAGCACTGAATTTTTCCTAAACCTTGCCTAAAACTTTAAATACAAGCTTTAGGAAAGCTTCCCGTTAAACATTTATTAATAGTGGACATTTAAATGTATATATGCAAGCTTCCCTAAACCATGCAATTAAACCTTCCGAACCTTGTAGTTAAAGCTTTATAGAAAAGGTTTAAGAAACGTGCAGTACTATGTGGGTGAGCAACAATTGTTGAAACAAATTTTCTAAGGACATCCTATATATATAATACCTCAAGAAAACCATAATTGCGATGTTTATACCCACATAGCACTAAACCTTGCCTAAAGCCTTAGGCAAGCTTTAAGTGCAAGGTTCGCAAGATTTAATTGCAAGCTTTAGGCAAGCTTGTGTAAAGATTTAAATGTCCTCTATAATTAAATGTTTATCTACAAACTTGCCTAAATCTTGCATTTTAAGTTTTAGGCAAGCTTTAATTTAAAGATGTAGTAAACATTTACATGCAATGTTCATCAAATGATGGGTAGACATACAAATTTACAATGATGCGCAGTCCTAAAATAAAGCATCTATGGTTATGCAGTTAGCTCCTGTACAGATCCTAATATACAAAAAATTTTGGCAACACTGTTACTAAAGCTATTTAAGTTACAGAAAAAAGAGGTGACCTCAAAAATGTAAAATTCAAAATGTCGTCCCGAAGATGGCGCTCGAAACATAGAAAAATTATCTTTCTCATCCTACAAAAAAATTTAAATATAAACAAATGACACATGTATATAGGGGTTTTTGAGGTCGCCGATAACGAATTTAATGTCAAATTCGCATTATGACAATTGACAGCTGTCAAACAAACTATCAACTTTGCTAAAAAGTATTTCATTTATTTGAAAATGACCTTAAAAAGGTTTTTCGAGGTCACTGATAACGAATTTGAGGTCAAATTTACATTTTAACAGTTGACAGCTGTCAAAGAAACTGTCAACTTTGCTAAAAAGTATTTCATTTTTTTGAAAATGACCTTAAAAAGGTTTTTCAAGGTCACTGATAACAAATTTGAGGTTAATTTAACATTTTAAGAGTTGACAGCTGTCAAAGCAACTGTCAACTTTGCTAAAAAGTGGTTTATTCCTTTGAAAATGACCATAAAAAGGTCTTTGAAGTCGACAATTACAAATTTGATGTCAAATGAGCATTTATTAGCATCAAATGTCAAGATGCAAATTTTACAGTTGTTAAAAAAAAATTATGCAATTCGAAAAATATTCATAATCGACAGCCCTAAAACCTGTTGTACTGTAATTTTCAAATAAATAAATCATGTTTTAGCAAAGCTGACGATTACTTTGGCAGCCTTCAACTGTCAAAATGTCAATTTAACTTTAAATTCGTAATCAACGACCTCAAAAACCTTTTTAAGGAAATTTTCAAAGAAATAAACCATTTTTTATCCAAGTTGACAGTTGCCTTGACTGCTGTCAACTGTCAAAATGCTAATTTTGCTTTAAATTCGTAATCAGAGACCTCGAAAACCTTTTTAAGGTCATTTTAAAAAAAATGAACCACTTTTTAGCAAAGTTGACAGTTGCTTTGACAGCTGTCAACTGTCAAAATGCTAATTTTACATCAGATTCGTAATCAGCGACCTCAAAAACCCTTCTATGGTCAATTCCCATAAAATAAACCATTTTTTAGCAAAGTTGACAGTTGTTTTGACAGCTGTCGACTGTCAAAAAGATAATTTGACATCAAGTTTGCAGTCAGCGATCTCGAAAACCCTTTTAAGGTCATTTTCAAAAGAATAAACCACTTTTTAGCAAAGTTGACAGTTGCTTTGACAGTTGTTAATTGTTAAATTGTCAACTTAACATCTAATTCGTAATCAGCGGTCTTGAAAACCCCTTTGAAGTCATTTTCAAAGAAATTAACAATTTTTTAGCAAAGTTGACAGTTGCTTTAGCAGCTGTCAACTGTCAAAATGTCAATTTGACATCAAATTCGTAATCAGCGACCTCGAAAACCTTAAGAACTGTCAGGCTTATATATGTAACTATTCTCATTTTTGCTCGGGTGTTAAAGAGTTAAATGAATTAGTAACCGTTTTGACTAATTTTTAGTCAATAGTGACTAATTCTCAGTGGAGAACTACAAATTCATTTTGTAACCCTTACTAATTGAATTAGTAGGCTTTACAAAATGAATTTGTAGTTTTCTACTGAGAATTAGTCACTGTTGACTAAAAATTAGTCAAAATGGTTACTAATTCATTTAATAAACGATTCAGTGCTGTTCAATTAGTCAAAAGTGATTAATTCAGATTTAGAGAATATATGGTATGTATATGTATAATTAATATGTATAATTAAATATAAATCGATTTCCGTAAATTATCATTTATTATTCATTGATTTTTAAACAATATTTTTGTTAAACATTTAATTTAAATGTTTACTAAAGCTTTAAATTAAACCTTACCTAAAGCTTAAAATGCAAGCTTTAGGCAAGCTTGCTGATAAACATTTAATTATAGAGGACATTTAAATCTTTACGCAAGCTTGCCTAAAGCTTGCAATTAAATCTTGCGAACCTTGCTTTTAAAGCTTGCCTAAAGCTTTAGGCAAGGTTCAGGGGTATGTGGGTATAAATATATTAACGACTAATTCTTATATTATAGTTATAAAAACAATGCAATAGTAATAATAACAATAGAAATAATAATAATAATGATAATAAAAATAGTGATAGTAATAATAATAGTAATAATAATAATACTACAATAACAGACCTGTATAATAATATTAATAATAATAATAATAATAATAATAATAATAATAATAATAATAATAAAGCATATGCATGAATGCATTTTTATAAACTTGTTTTGCAAAAAAAGTTGTAGATCTGAAAACAAATATTCTAATCTTTTCCTAAATTTCTGCAATGATATCCAAAATAAATCCGATATTTTTTTTTACAACCTAATAAAATATTTAACGTGAAACGAAAAGTTTCCCTGAATTTCGCATATTATTCAAAAGTGAAATGGTTTGGTTTCTATTTAAGCTGCTTATATTCGTTATTCTCGAAATAGAATTATAATACATTCTCGCTCCTAACGATGATCATGTATGCCATATTCACACATTTGAATTAATAATATGAATCAGAAATATGTCAAATGACATACATTGTTAAATTGTTTTTTAAATTACAGTAATAATCACATATTCCACTGTAATTAAATTCTGTAACAACCGAATTTTCACTCCGAATCAAATGTTAAAGAAGATTAACATTTCGATACCATACTTTTTAAATGACATTTTTATTATTGAATAATAATTTCATTTTTTATATAACACATTCATTTAATATTAATTCTTTTCAATTTTAAAAACCTCCACTTTATTTTCTAATAATTTGCATTGTTAATAAATAAGTAAATAAATGAAGAATAATTAATAATAATAATCGACAAGTTTTATAATATTAAATAAAGAATGATTTTTACTTTTTGGTAATTATAATAATTAACATTCTTTTTAATACTTTTGTTCCTTTTTAACAATGCAAATTTAAATTTCCATTGATACAATTGTATGCAAATTTTTTCGAACAGTGTAATAAATTATTTATACTTTCGTACAATCTTTTTGATGCATTAATTGTATTTTTCTTAAATGAATATAAAAAGACTGTCCTCTCTTTCCAGGCTTATGCACGAATAGGTATGGAAATCTAAATCTACTTTAAGTGAAAATTCTGAAGTTTTCAAACTCGTTTGGAAGAAAATTCAATCACTCCTTTACCGTGACGAAAAAGTAATATTGGTTCTGAGATTATGTATTGAATTTAGGATAACACAAAACGTGAGAAAACTATCCACAATATACGGAAAATCTTTTGCCTCGAAAGTAAAATATTTTTCTGCTAAATTCATCTACTTTCAAAAATATGAAAACATTTATTAACTCATTTTGGTATAATTCTTAAAATTTTAAATTCATTAATAAATTCAAGAAATTTTAGTAAAATCGTTTGGTATATTTATTTTTAAAAGAAGCTTTAAATATGTATTTAAAGCTTTTGATTTGGACTTTTATGACGCAGTTTTCGTCAAAAATAGAAATAACATCAGATTTAAAAAACGTCCAGCACAGGGAGTATAAAAAATATGTACAACAGCAGATAAAATAAGACAGAAGAAATGATGTCCATGAAAAGGGGTGCAATTAAAAAAGGCTTGGGCATTTCTTTTGTCTAGATAGCGAGCAACGTTTTTCATTCTTCCTCTTTCGAGGAATCTACGACAATTCGTACGTATTATACATTATTGTTGTTGAAAATGAATATGAATCCTTTTTCTATTCATACCTATCCTTCCTTTCTATTATTCTTAAATTTTATTTTACATTTATATATAAAAATCCTTAACGTTCGTGTGATAAAGTCGAATGAAATAAATCAAAAAATATAAATAATTCAAATAAAAATAACTAAGTTTAAATAAGTTACATAAAAACATTTTTTACTCAATTTTAGCTCTGAATTTTGATTTTAAAACCAAAAATTAATTTTCGTCTGGTTTTAAGCAACAAAATTGGATTCGTTTTTTTCATTTTCAGTTATATAGTTCTTAATGATTTAATAGAAGAGGCACCAAATAAAAGAACGCTTGCGAGAATTGAATTTATGACCTAGAAAGAATTTTATTTAAAAAACTGAACATTATCCATCAATTTAGATACATTTGAAAACATGATGCAACTACGTCGGGTTAAATCGGACAATTTCGATGCGTATTCAATTGAATTGATGCTTAAGAATGCGCATATACCTACAGAATAAAAGTGCTCACTTGAACTGTTTGTTCCATTCGAAGAGAACAGATAAGTGTATATAAAAGTGAACAAGAAAAAGGGATGAAAGCTAAGGCACAACTTGAAAATGGACAAGGAGCTTATATACATGTAGAGCTTGCAGTAATCTCCGATTTTATCTGTTCTACAAAATACGGATATGAAATATATTTCAAAGAAAGGACAAGCCAAGCTGCTCATCTTGAAAATCATATTTAATTTTCAAAGTTATACACCGAAGAAATAAGCTCATTGAATTTTCATTAAAGTTCTTCACTTTCGGATGAGACAATATTTTATTAAATATTCAATGAACAGCAAAAATTTGAATCCAAGTTATATTTAAAATAATGGTTATAATAATAATATTTATAATAATAAATTAATAATAATTAGGTCAATTGCAACTAATTAACACTTTTATATAATCAACTTCAATTTTTTGTAATATCTCCAAGAAACAACACTGAGAGAAAAATATCTTTTGATTCAAAGAAATAACTCTCTTTGACTTGTATCTTTGATTCAAATTTCATTTTTCTTTGACTTAAAGAAATGTTCTTTGTTTCAAACAAATTTATGTCTTTAATTCAAAAAAATATTTCTTTGACCGTATACCAATACTAGAATTTCTTTGATTTAATGCAGAAATTTCTTACAATAAAAGAAAATTTGTTTGAATCAAAGAAATTTTGTTTGAATCAAAGAAACCTTCTTTGATTTAAAAAGAAATTTCTTTGATTTAAATCAGAAAAGTCAAAAAAAAATAATTTCTTTAAATCTAAAGAAATTATTTTCTGAATGAATAAGCAATACATTCCGGTAATGCTTTCAGCGAAAAATATAAGTGACAATATTTTAGGTAGACTGAAAAAAGTCTCGTTAAAATAACTAGAATTCTGGTTAAATATGCCCTTACTACTTTCTCTAGTTAAATTAAGAAGAATTTTGGTAAATCTCACCAGAATTTTTGTTAAGTTAACCAGTTTTCTGCTCAAAAGAACTAAAAGTTCTAGTCATTTTAACCAGAAAAAGTAGCAAGGATTAACTAGTAGTTGTAGCCAGTAACTAGAAGTAGTAGTAGCTGTTAAGTAGCAGTAAATTTAAGCCTTATTTTGTAAATCTGACAATAAAGTTAAAATACATCAATAAAGTTAGTAAAATGTAAATTGACAATAAGGTTT
>WNHD01004027.1:0-11776 GCA_011057455.1 Ganaspis sp. Gsp50
CAGAACTAAAATTTCACTTTTTCATAAGTGGATTCAACTTATTCAAAGTGAAAAATAAATTCACTTACAAAAAAAGTGAAATTTTCACTTATTTGGATTTAGAGATATAGGAATAAAAAAAAGATTATTTTCTTCAGAATCAAAAAATTTAAAAAATTCATATCACTTAAACGTCTAAATTATGAAATTTGAGAAGAACTCATCTTTTTTGCTCAGTTTAAAAAGGAAAACTATTAATTTAAAATATATATTAATAAAACATTTTTAAGTATTGGGAAGTATTTGGAAATATTGTAAAGTAACTTTAAATATTTTTAAAGATTTTCAAGAAATTTTAAATATTTTAAAGTAATCTGTTATATTTGGAAGTAGTTTTAAGTATTTTAAAATATTTTGAAGTAATTGGAAGTATTTAGAAGTAGTCTGAAGTATTTTAAAGTACTTTTAAGTATTTTTAAAGATTTGAAAGACATTGTAAGTATTTTTCAATATTTTGAAGTATTTTGGAATACTCTGAAATAATTTATATACATTTAAAATGTTTTAAAAAACTAATACTGTAAAATCTTTTTATACTCTATTTAATACTTAAAATACTAAAAATTTTAAATACTTGGAACTATTTTAAAGTATCTTTAAATATTTTGAAACTTTTTAATGTAATTTTCAGTATATTACAATATTTTTAAGTATTTTAAGTAGGATTAAATATTTTGGAGTATTATTTAGTGCTTTTAATTATTTTAATGTATTTTAAAATATTTTGAAGTTTTATGAAGTATTCTGAAATATTTTGAATTAGTCTGAAGTATTTTGAAATATTAATTTATAAGTATTTTTTTAAATATGTTAAAGTATTTTAAAATATTTTGAAGTTTTATGAAGTATTCTGAAATATTTTGAATTAGTCTGAAGTATTTTGAAATTTTCCAAAGACCTTTTTAAGTATTATTGAATATTTTGGAGGAATTTGAAGTATTTTGAAGTATTTTAAAGTAGTTTTAAGTAATTGGAAATATTTTAAAGCATTCTAAGTATTTTAAAATATATTGAAGTATTTTCTAGATTTTCTGTAAAATATTATTAATTTTGGTAAAACGTAATACACATCATAAAGTGAAAAAATTAAATACAAAAAAAATTTCCATGATATAAATGAATATTCCCTGAGATTTGCATGATTTCATGAGGAATAATGAAATTCTATGATAATCCCAGGTTTTCCATGTTGAAAATTTTTACTACTTTTTTTTCTACTTCTCAAAATATTTTACAATTTAAACCAAATATTGACATTTGAAATATTATACGTGAGTATATATCGTTAAACTTTTGCAGTACATTTTAGACATTTTTTGGATATTTTTATCAAATTCCCGGATTGATTTACAAGTTCCCGGCAAATTCCCGGATATCCCGGATTTCCCGGATCGCTAGACACCCTTTCTTATGTAATATAAGAAAGCAAAATTGCAATATAATTTTTAAAAGAACTGAGGAAATACAGTAAAAAATAGAACATTTCATATTTAAATTTTTTTTCATAATTTTTTTAAAATATTTTTAAACTTTTTTTTATTTTTTTTTATTTTTTTTTATTTTTTTATTTTTTAAAATCTTTTTAGAACTATATTTCTTAAACAAGTTTGGAATAAGTTCAAGTGTAATTTGAGAACACTCAGATAACTGTATCTTTAAGATTCGAAACTCAATTATTACATTGAGGTTATATTAGAAACAATCTAACAAAATCTGTAACTTAATCAAATTTATGTTTCAAATATTAGAAATTTTTGAAAATATTTGTCCCTGAAATAAACATAAATTTTTATGCGATAGTATGATTCTGACGTTTTCACACCATTTGTTCGAAATAGCATAGAAAAACAAGAAAAAAATGTTTAAAAATTAAAAAAATTATAACAATTCTTCAGCAACATGAAATATAAGTTTAAAGTTGTTTATGAAATTATTTTATACTCCTAATCAGCGATTCCAAAAAGCCCTTAGCACGAAGTTTCATAAAAGTTGAAAAAATCTACCATACGTCGTCTGCAATCTTAACACCTTGATTTTAAATGTTTAAAGACTGATATTATATTCATAATTGGAGTCTTTAGTAACCTCTAGGCAACATTTTTAATAACATTTGGACAATTTACAGATAAAGCGTCCACTATATTCAATCCGATATTTTGATATCAAGTTTCGTTGAAATAAAACAATTTAAAAATAATCGTCCACCATTCTTGATCCGATATATTGGATTTCTCTAATCTAGTGTGCTAACTTTTATAGATCGTAAATTATCAACATTTTCAAACTAAAGCTTATCGTTTCGGTGTTCAATAAGTTTTTCAATACATTTTTTTATCGGAACTCTAAATTTTTATCAAATTTTAAAACGCTATCTTGAAATATTTAAAAAAATACAAGGGTCCATACTGAGAAGTCAATAAAGCTTAATTAAATATATGTTTAATCACTCCTGCACTACAGTGTTTACCGGCTCAATAACATAAACTATGTTCCTATCTTTAACTTCTACTAGAAAACACAGTGATAAAAGGGAATGCACACTTATTATTTTAATTTCATCCAGAACTTCCAGTATGTGGATGTAATTAATTCCAGATCCACCCGGTATTAGCGCACTTGGATAAGCAATTTCATTTCGACATTTCTTTAAGACTGCATAATGATCAGCCCCGTGATTGCATACTCCACGACATAAACAATTCGTTACTCTGATAAATGACATAATAATCCCAAAGCAGTTTCTGTCCAATTCAAAATACTTGACGCAGGTAGAATTTGTCAATTTTGCTAATGTGTATAATTCTGACATATAAACAAAATTATTCTTAAGCAAACGTTTAAATATCACACATCTTTCACCAATGATTTCATTTCGTCTCATTTCAAAAAGAACGTTATCGGGAACTGGAGTTTTCGACAATCCTCCAGCTATATATAGCGACTCTCCAATATTTTGCAATTTTAATTGTTTAGTTGGACATAACAATTTTTTGCAAAATTGGAACGGTTTACTACCTTCGTTTAAGTGGTCTTTATTCATGGTAAATGTGCCAATGTACAATGAGGCCCCATTATAAATTTGTAATTGTGCACTTTTACTCCCGTGAACTAAATCTTTTAATTTGCCATTGATATCCTCAAAACAAAAACAACTATACACCCAAAGTGGCCCTAAATCTCGTACAAGATCAGGTAAATGCAGTAGAGAATGTACGTTACAAGACATGTAACGAAAGCCATATAAATGCTGGTATCTGGACACAAATTCATGCAGCATTCGAGAAGCTTCAATTATCATTTCTTCCGATATACTTTTTTGGCAAAGAAGAAATAATGCTCCAACCAACAATTTAAAATGTTCAAAATAGTCTCTTTGCATCAAGTCTTCTAAAATTACAAGAGAAAAGTAAAAAAAGAAATTCTTCAATTCTGAAGCTTTCCAGTATTTTAAGTGTTTTTTAATAGAACGTGGTCTTCTTTGTACGAAACCAGGTGGTTGAATGTCATTCAATCTTTGGTCGACAATATCAATGAATTGATACAAAGACCATGGCATTTGAGAAAATTCTGGATTGAACCACATATTTAACAAAGCTTTCATAATTCCTTCGAAAACGCAATGCATTGCATCAAGTGCGGTTGTTCTGATCCAAGCAAAAACTAAAAAGGCCAGAATTGTAGGACCTTTTACGCCATTTATAGGATCTGTCGTTACTTGAGCAGCTTCTGCCATAGTATCAGCTTCAGTTCTCATTGTCATGTTCCTTTGATATGGATAAACCTGAAGGGTGCCAATTCTTTCTCCCTCTTGTTTACACTTGTGGCAACCAAATTTACCGTTATACTGAATCATATTTAAAAACAGAGCTTTTGCGGGAAGATCGCACGTTCCACATATAATTATACCCTTTACATTTATAGAATCTTCATTCTCAGGAACATCAAGCTCAATACCATTTCAAATTTGATCAATTTCTGCCTGTAGGGGAGAGAGAAACAAGTTTGGTGAAGGTTTTTCTTCACCAAACCACATTGCTGCTAAAATTAAGTTTTCTTTTTTAAAACGTTCTTCATAAGGAAGTTCGTTAATTACCAAGTATAATGGCCAGAATGAAAATTTAGATTTTTGGAAAACCTGTACACCATCTGTGTACCAGCAAAAAGAAATATTATTTGGATCAGATAATATTTCTCCTTCAGCACTTAATTCTTTGTAAACTTTGCCATCGTAAATATCTTCAACATTATCTGCCACCAATTTAACTCTATTATATTTGTAATTTAACTTTTCCCGAAAACCACTCCTACTGAATAAAGATTTTAGTTGAGAAATGATAGACATTGTCATGAAATAGCTAACTTTCGTTCGATCCAAGCAATTTGGACACTGCTGATTTTCGTTTTCAAGATTACCTAAACAATGAGTGCAGTAAAAGTGTCTATTTACTGGGCTTTTTAAATGCTCAAAGTACTTTTTAAACTTGTACAATGAGTCAAGGCAATGATTTGGTTCCGGACAGTGCATTTTAATGACCTCTAAGATAGATCAGAGCAATACTCCTGAAATCTTAAATCGCAACGTTAGAGACAAAATGCATAGTAGGCTTTCTCTTAATGTCAGCGGACATTCACGAAACAATGGTGGATCGTCGTTAACTTGGTTATAATCGTCTTCATTTTCTGAACTGTCGACGCTGTTTTCATCATCAGTATCATCCAAAGCATCGTAAAATTCTAAACAGTGAACAACTTTGTTTTAACAAAAATTTAATTAAAACATTAAAAAAATGTGTAGAAATATAGAAAAATTTATATTTATATATTAATCTAAAAACCTGTTACATATATAAATTGTCAGGTAACGAAAAGTAAAATACCATTATCTTGACAATGAAAAAACTACTGCGCAAGTCTCAGTGCAATTGTATACCTACTATTGCGAACGTCACACTGCCATTCCCTACTGCAAAATCCTATATAGGATCCTACATAGGAACTTATATAGAAACTATGTAGGATCCTATGGAAATCTAAATATAGGAATCTATATAGGTAGCTCCTACAAGAAAATCATGTGTTGACATATAGGAATCGATAAGTTCACCTATAGGGCCTATATAGGGCTTATATAGATTCCTATAGGTAATTATAAGTTGACATATAGGATTGACCTTCGTTGAATATATTAAAGACTCCTAACATAGGATGCTTTATAGGTATAATTCGCAAAATCCCGCATACTCCTATGGTGGATGTCACGTGAAATGTCCAACTAAAAAAAAAAGTGTTCCAATTTATTTCATATTTTCGTTTTGAACAGTCCTATGAGTTACCAATTTTCCAGATAAATATTTTGAGATTTCTTAGAAAATTGCGGGAGTAGGAGGGGGTGACATTTCGGAGTTTTTTTATGACACGCTTTACTTTTATTGTTTATTCTGATTTATTAGATAGAAAAATTTTATCGGATTCGGCTTTTATAGATTTTTTCATAAGCTTTCGATTGGTGAAGTGAATTTTAATTTTTTTTTTTGCTATTTCAAAGTTGGACCATTTTAATTTCTTTAAATATTTTTAAAAGAAAGCTGAGGTTTTTTCTAAGTTAATACGTAAGCTTCAAAACATACTTTTTTTGTTCTGGAGAAATTAAATGGTGAATACAGCGCGGCGTCAAAAAAAAAATTTATTTACATTCCAACATATAATCCCTTCTACTTTCCTATATAGGTACTCCTATATAGATTTTCACATTATTGATTAATTTTTAATCAATTTACACGCCTGTATCCTTGACACACTCAAACATATAATTTCTTAACATATTAACAAAACCTATTAAAATTAAATATATTTCAAAAAATCTTGACGCTAGCGAGTATCGAGTCTATGTAACCTAACAATCTAACGTGAGTGCATTAAAGGCGCATTCAGACCTCGTCAGCCAGCTAGCTAGCTGGCGCTAGCAGAAAGATGGTGCAAGGGGAGCCCACAAGTGTGAGTTTATACGTATACACTCACACTTGTGAGCTCCCCTTGCCCCGTCTTTCTGTTAGCGCTAGCTAGCTAGCTGGCTGACGAGGTCTGAATGCGCCTTAAGTCCCACAGCTATCCTGACTTGGCATATGTTTAAAAAAATGTTCCTCATAACTTACCAGAGACATATATGAGGTAACTTATGAGGAACATTTTTTTAAACATATGCCAAGTCAGGGTAGCCGTGGAGTTCGTGCGCTCGCGTTCGGTGGTTAGGTTTCGTAGGTTCAATACTCTATACCGTTAAGATTTTTTTAAATATATTCAATTTGAATAGGCTTCGTTAATATGTTTCGAAATGATTTGTTTAAGTGTGTGAAAGATACAAGAGTGTAAATTGTTTAAAAATTAATTAATAATGTGAAATCCTATACACTGTAAAAAATTCTTGTGTTACTTTACATCGTTGGACGTTGAAAATTAGTTACACTGTATCGCACACAGTAATGTAACATAACCTTAATGTGAAATTATTCGGTTTGTTTTAAAAGACTCGTCGCAAGTTTTAACTGGAAGCATGTAACATAACGTCAAAATTAAATAATAGTTTTTTAGTATTTATATTTTTATATTTAGCGAGAGATAAATAAATGAAAGTTTAAATAATTTGATTTGTTACTGTGGAATTTTATGATTTATTAGAAAAATATTTAAAAACTCATTCATTTATCTCTCTCTAAATATAAAAATATAAATACTAAAAAACTGTAATTTAATTTTGAGGTTATGTTACATACTTTAAGTTAAAACTTGCGGCGAGTTTTTTAACACACGGCAAGTAATTAAGGTTATGTTACATTACTGTGTGCGACACAGTGTAACTACATAGAAAACTATATAAGACTCTATGTAGGAATGTGTAAATAAAATTTTTGTTGTTTGACATATATTTTACCCTATATAGGAACCTTTATTAATTCCTGCATAGGAAACAATATAGGATAAAACATAGGAGTATGCGGAATTTTGTGATGAGACCTGTATAGCATCCTATGAAGGTTTCTTTAAAATATCATATATAGGTGACCTATGTCAATCCTATATGTCAACTTATAATTACCTATAGGAATCTATAGAGGTCCTACGTAGGCCCTATAGGTGGATTTATCGATTCCTGTATGTCGACATATGATTTCCTTGTAGGAGCTCCTTATATAGATTCCTATGAAATCCTACATACTCCCTATATAGGTATCTATATAGGATTTCCAGTAGCGTTGCGCGTGTCACAGTGTTGTAGTATTTTACTGATACTGTCAAAATGTCGTAATATACTACTGCGCACGTCGCAGTGCAATAGCATGCTACTACGAATTTCACACTGCAAAATTATGCTACTGCGCACGTCACAGCGAAATAGTATGCAACGGTGCATTTCAGTGTGATAGTATGCTACTACGCATATCGCAATTTCGTGCCATAGTATACTACTGCGCATGTCACAGTGTGATCGATTGCTACTGCGCATGTCTCTATTGCAAAGTATACTGATGCGCATATCCGAGTGTAGTACTATATACAGCGAATGTCACAAAGTCGTAGATTACTATTGCACATGTCACAGTGCGTTAGTATGCTACACTGTAGGATACAATACCATAGTATACTACTTCTCATGTCACAGTGTCGTATTATACCACTATGCCTGCCACAGTCTTATAATGTTTTACTGCGCATGTCACAGTATGTTCTGTACCTTTTGTGCTTGTGTGTGTATTTGCTTTATGTAGGTAATAGATAGGAGATACAGAAGAAGTAAAACAGATAGAGCAGAAAGAACAGTTATTGCAAATACAACGTATGGAACAAATATCACAATTTGAACACACAATATAATATAGAGGATATAAAATACACGGAATTGTTAGAAGAGATAGAAGAAATAAAATAGAATGATGGATCAGAATATCAGATGGAAGAAGAGATTTGTATGTACTATGTTTATAATAAGTGACCTGGGCAGTTAAAAGGGACCTGTTGTTCGGAAAAATCAATTTTCAGTTTTTTGTTAATTCTTTTTATAACGCAGTTCTAAAAACGTCGTGTATTAGAGCTCCGGGGATAAGTAGAAAACTACCTTTTCCTGAACGGTGCAAATAAGAGCTCTTCAATCTCTCTGATTGGCCCTTATTTGCACCCGGTGCAAATAAGAAAAACAATGTAACGCTTGGTGACGTGAATTTAACGGCTGATGTTTTTCAGAAGTATAGTACGCTCAGTAATGGCAGAGTGCGACAATCAACATATTTGTGATAGATGCCTACTCGATGTTCGAACTGCTTAATTCACTACATAAATATATATTTAAATAACTTTTTTAATATTAAAATTATGTATTCAACACTTGCATAAAAAATCTCACGCTAGTCACTTTCTGGCTAGTTTATGTCAAGTATTGATACCAACTGTAAAGCCAGTCTTACTTTAAAGTTGGCATCACTGAGAAGATGAGGGGAAGGTATTGCGCAATAACCTATTGCGCACGGCGGTAAATTTCAAAATGCGTAAAATTGAATATAAAATATAAAAACTATAGAGAACAAATTAAAGATAAATTGGACGAACAATAAAAATAAGGTTATTTTTTTTAAATATTTTGCTTTGTGATATGTAAAAAAATATAATTTTCAGGGTGTCTACTAATTTACATATATGTAACAAATATATAATGACCAAATTTTCATCGTATTTATGTAAAATAAAAATTGCACGTGGTGCAAACCAAACAGTTATAACTTGTCAAAGAGTCGATTAAAACTGAAGCTAAAGGAGAATACTTTTGCGAAAAAAACAGTTTTTTTAAAAACATTTTCAAAAACAAAAAAAAAAGTAATTGAAATAAACTTCTTGCTCTGAGGTTTTGGGGTCGCTGATTACGAATCCGGTGTTAATTTTCGAAAATTCAAAATGACGGATCCAATATGGCAGACGACGAATTTAAAACTTATCGGATTTGCTTAAAACTGGCTGCTTAAGTGTTTTCGGTGTTGCAGATTATGAACTTACCATCAGGTTTTTAAAATTCAAAATGGCGGACCCAATATTACGTCCTTTAAAAAATGTGAACCCCAAAAACCGCTGTGTAACGAGTTTCAAGCCATATAAACATGCTGGCGTATCAATACTGACTTAGATTTAGAGCCCAGTGATCCGTGGGGATCAAATTGATCGAGAAAAGCGAATCAAAACGTTGCATATCAACATTTTGATTCGCCTTTCTGGATCAATTTAATCCTCGCGGTTCACAGTGAGATTGAATCGCTCTTTCATATGTTAAAAACCAGAATGTCATAATTTGTTAAAATATTTATTAACACTAAATAAAAAGAAAAGTATATGTATAATTTATTAAAATCTAATATAAGAAACATGCATCAATTTGTAAATTAAAGAAACATTTATATATCCCACACTCTAAATTTGAATTAGTGGTTTTCTACTAATGAATTAGCGAACAGTGCACCACTACGAATTAGTAGAAAATTTTACTAATTTTTAGTAGAAAACTACTAATTTTTAGTAGAAAATTAGTAGCTTTCTAGTAGAAAATTTTACTAATTCATAGTGGCGCACTTTTCGCTAATTCATTAGTAGAAAACCACTAATTCAGATTTAGAGAGCAGAAGAACATATTTCAGGAAAAAAGAACATAATTATCATATGCCAAAGAAATTATTATGAAATTTTTGCAATACAGAGTATTTTTATCTTTTCCTTGGTCTTTTTACTTAAGATGGGAAGGTTATTATTTTTGTTACTTATTTATTATTATATTCGATTTGAACTTCAAAACTATCAACTTACGCGAAAATCCTTTGACTGTGAGGATAAAGTACAAGAAACTGAATACGAGTGTCAATAACAATAGAGATTTTAACAATCGGACAAATTCGTTTGAAATTCGATAATTTAGTTGCCGGTTTTATGCAAATCCGATAAGTTTAAAATTTTTTTTGTCCGCTATATTGGATCCGCCATTTTGAATTTTAAAAAAATAACACCAGATTTGTATTTAACGACCACAAAAACCCCCGAGTAGCCAGTTTTAAGCAATTCCGATAAGTTTTTAATTTTTTGTCAGCCACCCAGTGGGAAATTACCATTGGCGCAAGCTTGGATAATATTGGCCCGACATTAGCCCAAGCTTGGGCCAAGCTTGAGCATCGGCAAATTTCCCACTGGGCATATTTGATCCGCCATTTTGAATTTTCAAAAACGAACACCGGATTCGTAATCTTCAACCCCAAAAACCTCCGAGTAAGAAATTTGAAGCCATTAAAGTGTGAGGAAGTCTAAATATTAACTTGTTAACTTTCGGATCTTTTTTCTTGAAATCTTGTTTTTGCACGTAAGCCCCCTTTTCACTGTCCAGGTCACATATATAATATATTAGGTTGCATGCATACTTCGTCTGTCGTTCGTCAAACGTCGATTTCGTCAGACACCGACTTCGTCAGACATTTATTTCGTCATATGTCGATTTCATCAGACGTCGATTTCGTCTAACGTAAATTTCGAAATCGATGTCTGACAAAAACGACAAGTGACCTTAAAAATGAGGGAAAATGTTTAAATTCTTCATCTTCTTCAAATTGTTTTAAAATAATTTTATTTAAATAAATTTCGATAAAACTTTAATGTTTTTAAATTTTGAAAATGTCGTAGAATCAGATTTATAATTATTATATAACTATTATAATTGCATATTGGTGAAAAAAAGGTGATAAGATTTAATTTTAAAAAACAACTTTCTAGAAGTTACACAGAAAAAATGCAATAAATAAAACTAATTCGAGGCAGTGTCAGCGTCTGAGAATACTTGCGCTAGTATTAATTAATATTTTAAACAATCTTAGTTTACAAATGCATAATTTTTGTAATTTTTATACGAATGCAAAATTTTATTCAATCAATTATAAAAAAATGAACTGTCTTTGTAGAAGAAAAACAAAATTAAATGGAGGTGATATTTTCTTTTAAGATGAATGTTTGTTAATGTATTATAAAGAAACTTTAAAAAGAAAGAAAAGCATTTCAAGAACTGTTACTCTATTTATTCGTTTATAAAAGCTAATCAATCAATAACAAATTATAATTAGTTTTTAAATAATCAAGTTAAAGTGTTCAAGAAATTAATTTTTTTTTATAAAAATCTAATTCAACTAAATTTTATTTCTGCCAAATAAAATATTTATTTAAAACAAATAAATAATTTAGTTGTTTCTAAGATAAATATATGGTTCTTTGTTTCAAATAATTATTATCTCTGGTTGTATGTTATTGTGGTTTTAAGGACTAGGTTAGAATGAGGGATGGCAAATTGTATGCTTTTTGTCACACCTCTTTTGCAAAATTTAAGAAAAAAAAGTTGAAAAAAGAGGTGCATGTATTTTTTACATTTGTTTCAAAAAATAAATGTCTTCTTCGGTTTTTGTGGCCTACTGTCTAAATCCTGAATTAGTAGAAAATGACTAATTCAGATTTAGAGAGTAGGTAAATAAAAATAACTGAAATAAAAATGTTTTTTTAGAAATGTCCACAGTCTATAAGTATCTGAATCTATGTACCATTAAAATTGTGTATAAAGTAGCGATCTGATGCATACGCAATTGAAAGTGCGAGTAGAATTATTATCTATACATACATATTGATTATAAGTACCCGTGTGGAAAAATGTTGGGGCATGATTCAGGTCCTGCGATGG
>WNHD01004028.1:0-12384 GCA_011057455.1 Ganaspis sp. Gsp50
AATAATTAGCAAAATCGTACAGCTAAAAAACGTAGATATTAATAAAATCCTGAGAATTGATTTGAGTGAAATTGAAATAATTTCAGATTGAATAATTTCAGATTTGAATAAAAACTCAAATAGATTTTTATAAAAATGCAAATAGATTTGAATACAAATTCGAATAGATTTGAATACAAATTCGGATAAATTTGAGTGAAAATTCAAATTAAATTTCATATGGATTTGAATGCAGATTGAAATTCAATTTCAAATCGATTTTATTGCAAATTGTAGAATGTCTCAATCTGGAGTTTCATTTTAAATAAATTGCCAATGTTTTACGCAATTTATTGTACTGACCTTGAATCATTTTGAACATAGCGTTATATTTTTTTAACATGAGGTGTGTGGCATCTCCTCCATCGTCTAAAATCATATTAGGCTGCCAATTTTCCGCTGCTATGCATTTGTCTATACACCACCAAAAATCTTCTTCAGTTTCACCTCTCCATGCAAAAACCGGATAACCTGCGTTGGCCAAAGCAGCAGCTACTTCATTTTGTGTTGAATAAATATTACACGCAGCCCATCTAACTTGAGCACCAAGTTCTACTAAAGTCTCAATCAAAACTGCAGTCTGAGCATTTATGTGAGTGCATCCTACGATTTTGGCATTCTTCAGGGGCTGTAAAACAAAAACGAATATTTTTAAATTTGAAACAATAACAAAAAATAATAAAGACAATAATCTTGATCCAGTATCAAGAAGGTAATCATTGATAGTTTGAAATTAATAAAAGTGAAAAAGTGAAAGTGAAAAAGTGAAAGCAAAAAAGTGAAAACATTAACAATAACTATAAAATTAGCAATAGAGATAAAAGCAATAAAATTAGCAAGAGCGATAAAAGTGATAATTATCAATACTTAAATAGTAATTAAAAATGAAGCTCTAGATGGAATTAATGAAGAATACCTTATCATCAGCAGCGCGTTTTCGAAGAGCCATAATTCCTGGCATTTCTTGTTCCGCGATTTCGATTTCTCTGCGACCGAATGCATGTTGATTGATATTTCTAACACAAAAGTCGGAAAAGCCTTTTTCCGTTTTCTGAATTTTCTCACGAGGCGAGACGTCATCTTCATCCGAGGAGCTTCCTGTATAAGATGCTAAAGTACATCGGCGCATCAGAAACAAATGATGTTAATGTCACCGCAAACAGATGCCAAGAGGCTCTTTTTTATTAACTACTATTGTTAATTACTAATTTACGTGCACAAAATTTGTACAGATTCAGGCTTTGAACTAAAGCAAAGAAACTTGAATAAATAGCTTATATAAAGTAAATATAAAATAAATATATAACAAATATAAAATAAATATATAACAAATATAAAATAAATAAATAATAAATATAAAATAAATAAATAATAAATATGAAATAAATATAAAAGAAATATAAAATAAATAAATCATAATGGATAATTGCACAATATAAACATCCAAAAACCAGATTTAAAAAATATGAGAGAAAATGTGTCTAAACAGAAAATATTTTTAGTAACAGTATAGGAAATAAATTTAATTCCTAGACTGTAGCAGTAAATTGTGTAAATTCTGTAAAATTCTGTACATTTCTTTCAAGTTTCTTTTAAAAAAGTAGTACTTAGTAGATTTAGATTAAAATTAGTGGTAAAAAGTAGCGTGATGAAAAATAAATCACCAAAGCAAAAAAGTAGAGTGCAGTAATTCAAAGCCTGAAGATCTATCTGTAATGACAAATTTTCGTTATTTTTTTTATACTACACGAAAAACAAAACCAAGCTGGTGATTTCAGTAAACATGGTCACATAGAAATAAATATATTTAGGAACTTTTAAAATGGAAAAAAAAAATACTCGAAAAGTAATTTCGAAAAATAAAATAAATTCGAAAGAAACCAAAAATATTAAAGAATAAATAAATAGAGAAATAAATAAAGAATAAATAAATAGAGGAATAAATAAAGAATAAATAAATAGAGAAATAAATAAAGAATAAATAAATTTTCGAAAGAAACTAAAAATATTGAAAAAATAGATATTCGAAAGAAAATAAAAATAGGTATTAGGAACATAAATATTTGAAAGAAAAAAAAAAGATATTCAAAAGAAGATAAAAATATTTATAAGAAACAAAATTTGAGAAGAAATTAAGAAAATATTGAATTAGAGTGCAATAGGTAGTGAAAAAATGTATTATTTAACAAAAAAAATACATTATTTAACAAAAAAATGCATTATTTAACAAAAAAATGCTATAGGTATATAAATTAAAAAATACAATTCTTACCAGAACTGTAACTGTCAGTGCTGCTTGCAGACAGAGAACGACTTCGATATCGAGTGGATTTCTTTAAAGCTCCGGATTTACTTTCCTATAAATGATTTAAAGTATTAAAAAACAATCGTGTTAAAAACATCCACAATTCAACTATTGCAATTAATGTGAATAAACTACAAACAAAATAGAATTAATGGGGCTATTTGAAATGCACAGACTAATACAGATGACTCGTTGAATATAAAATTACGATTAAAAAAATTATCGTGAAAAAATAGATGTATTGCATATTATTAAAGTCGTGAAAAAGAATAACTGAATGTTATTATTTTTATTATTATTTTGTGATGCTAAGAATTTTTTTCATGTTTCTTTTTTTTGTGTCATCATCCTGACAATTGTTTGAAATGCTTGTGCTTATGCTGAGAAAATTGAAAGCAATATTGACAATGAAAAATATTACATGAACAGAATTATTACGATCAATAGCAAAAGGCTACAAATAAGTTTATTTGGCGATTCACATATGTTCTTACTTACTAATTTTGTTCTCGGGCCGTGAAAGGCATTATTTGATGCCTCTAGGCTCTGAAATCACAACCACCATTTCATAATTTAAAAGTATTATATTTTTATCATGTCCACAGAAATAATACAGCAAACTATAACTTTTATCACCCGCTGTTAATCATTCTTTACAAATATTAATTTTAGATAACATGTTAAATAAAGAAATATAAATCTTTCAAGTATAGAAGTAAATCTTCCAAACAAAGAAATAAATCTTTCAAATAAAGAAATAAATTTTCAGAATAAAGAAATACATTTTTAAAATAAAGAAAGCTTTCCAAATAAAAAGAAATCTACTACTTACTTTAGTAAAAAACAATTTACTCATTCCATATTGTTAAAAAAAATTATTAGAGTAATTAATAATAAGGTAATTAATAATAAAGTAATTAATAATAAATTAATTAATCATTCAACACTTGAGCACATCAATGTTCAAGTACATTATATTAGTGATTTAATACTGTAAGACTTATGTAGAAAATAATAAAAATATAGTGTGTTAATTTTGAACATAATGAATTTAATTTTTAGTTAGTTTTATTTGTAGTTAGTTGGTTACATTTAGTTGTTAGTTACATAAAAATGTTGAGATATGTATCTACGAACTAATGAGAAAATACTGCTCTATATGTTAAACAATATAAGCATAGTTTCTAAAATATTCCATGCAAATGTTTTATTAAAAAAAAATTGCAGAAAACTTTTCTACAAAAATCGTATTTTAATTATTGATTAAAACTTGTTGGTAATTAGGTGAGAAAAATACTAATTTTTTATTATAATGTGAAATCTCGGCTGTAAAGTGCATAAATTGTGATTAGAACATATTATAAAAAATTGAATTAAAATTAAATGAAAAAAAAGTAAATAAATAAAAACAAATAAAAACAAACAAAACCAAATAAAACCAAAAAAAACAAAATAAAAACAAATAAAAATAAATAAGAACAAATAAAAATAGATAAACGAAAATAAATAAATCAAATCAAATGAACAAAAATATATACATAAATAAAAAGAAATAAACAAATAACTAAGAATTTTCTTGAAGTTCAAAGAGAGATTTTTTAAAAAAAGTCTCCAATTAACGACTTTAAATAGAATAGTAGTTTTCAATAACGGATTGTATTGTCTTTTGACATATATTTAGAAACCATTTACATGTAAAAGTGTTAGTTATTACAATTAGAAGAAAACACACTTGCAGATTAGCTTCAGAGATAAAAAGACATAATTTTAAAAACACATTTTGCATGCAAATCCCATTTTACTCGTATGAAGGATAACAAATGGAAGTTTGAACAAAAAGTATTAAAAGTATATTAAATTGTAAAATCATAAAGTTACGTTTGTTTCTTAATTTAGAGAAACAAGTCTCGTTAATAATAAAAAAGACTTAAAATTCGTCCTTAAAAAATGTTGTAAAATGAATTATGAAATTTGTATTTATTTTTAAAACAATTTTTAAGCATAGGAATAAATTAAAAACAATTGTATTAAAAACAAATGTCATTATTATCCTAAATCCATTATTAAAACGATTAAAGAAAAGAAAGATAAAGAATTAAATAAAATAATTCAAAATTTACATAATAAATTGTTTATATAATGATTTTGAATCCTTAAATAATAACAAAGTAAACAGTGAATTGTCATAATTCTTCAATTTTTTTTGTATAGTTATATAAACATAAATAAAGAGACCTTTTAAGCGACACAGTACTTTATATTTATTACCAATACTGTTTCGATTCTGTACTTGATTCTCAAATATTTAAATGACAAAAGGGTTGAATAGAAAAGGAATATAATAACAATAATAAATAAAGAAAAAATTGTTGCCGTCTACATTGTTAATTGTAGTATACTTTTTAACAAATGCCAAAAATTGGTGAATATCTTTATATAAAATGAGATTCACTTTTTATGCTGAATTGAATAAAATAGAAATAGACTATCAGAGTTGTCAAACTTGTCACGGGTTCTGACGTAAGAACAATTAAACAAAATAGACAACTTGTATGGAATTTTGAGGTTAGAATTTTAAAATTTACCTTAGTAGCAACTGCTGGATCAGTCACAGGTCCATCTGTAACCGTATTTGTTCTATCTTTTCCAGAAGAAGTTGTGCTCGAAATATCACCACTGTGATCAGCCATTTTAAAAACTGACTGGATCGGCACTGAATGCGCTGTTGATCTGTCACGAGTCAGGGACGTCACAGGCTCTGATTAAATTATACTTTCACAACACCCTTTACGACCAACTTCCTAATGCTTTAATAAATATTTGTGTTCATAAAACAGAAGTAAGAATTTAATTAACCGAATTTAAACACCAGGCTTTATAAGCGTATATAGATTATAAAAGATAATATGCGGGTTAAATGACTTATTTTTATAGACGTCAAAAGTTTCCCACATGATAAAATAGATTTTTATTTTGAAATTAAATTTCTTTTATTATTTATTTTTTTCAATTTACTTAACTAATTTTAATTGAAGGGGATCTTAAATTGATTTGTAGTGCGATTTATAATTATTGTCAAACTGTATGACATTTATTGATAAATGGAAATAATTAATAATAAAACATGTAATAAAGAAATAATAATAAAAGATTAATAATAAATTATTAATAAAAGATTAATAATAATAAAATAATATAATAAGAAACAATAAAATAATATGTAAATAACAGTTGTGTAACTTAGCTCACTTAAAAAGCATTGATTTAATTCAGAAAAATTAAAATGACAAGTGGTTAATAATTTAAATTTATTTTTTTCTTTTAAATTGTATTTTTTGTATGTGCATATGTAATTATGAAAAGAAAAACCGACAAGTTAATGAAAATAAATTATTATAGAGATACGTAATGGATTAAATAAAAGGAGTTTCAGTTTTCAAATAATGACAACAATTTATAGTTTCATAAAAAATGTCTATATTATACAAATAAATCTTCGAGTCTTAAGTAATTTAATTTAAAACAAAAATGGATTGTAATATGTACGTGTACGTTCACAAGAATATTTCATGACTTCATCGATACTCAATCATCACATCAATTCGAAAGACAAATAAAGTGAATAAAATTAGTCTCCAGAAATAAAATTTCATTTTTTATAACATCACTCAAGATTTCTAATTTTAAAATTGCTCGTTTATAGAATTTTTCAGAAAATCGATTTCGATTTTCGAAGAAGATCAATTTCGATTTTCGATGATCAATGCGAACGTACACACTGACAAAAATTAATACATTGAAATAGAAATAAAAATTTGTAGCTAGCAACAAGGATGAAAAAGCTGACAAGAATTTAAAAAACCTGACGAAAAAACTGGACGTCTTTCTAATTTAAAAAAAGCAATAAATTACAAGTTTAGAAAAAATAGCAATTTTCTTTTATAATATCAGAACGGTTTTATTTCCAATTTGGAGATTATGTAATACAATAACATCAATTAAATTTGAAATGCTTTTAATCTGGTCATTGGACAAAATAAACATCTCTTTCTATATTAAGTATTTTAAATAAACTTTCTTTAAAAAAAATCAATTTTTAATCTTCCCCTGTAGCTTGAGCAGAGTCAAGTATCAATTCAAATGAGAAAGGTTGGAAGCTATATCCTAAACCGGAATAAAACTTGCTCTGGAACTCTACCCAGTGAAGCCTGAGTGTATGAAGGAAAGCAGACAAACCTTCCATTAAAACTAAAATACCAATGGTTAAAACTGCCCAAAAGGCAAAAATAACCCAAAGAGCAAATCCTCCACCCACTCCTTCTATAACCAACCCATTCTTCATTACCATGTTCCATAAGACTTCCGAAAGCTGGGCATGTGCCAAAGATAAGGCCCACAACCGAAGATAAGAAGCAGTGTGGGAAATGCTGCCCAGGACATATTCAATAGTGTGAATACCTTGGTGAATAAACACCTCAGACATCTCTTCTTCACCCTCGTGTTTCTGCGCATTTTGCATCTGTCCATTCGGTTGCTGATTGCCAATTGCAGCCTCAGTGTCTCCATTTTCTGGTCCATGATTATTCAGTTGAAAGTGCTGCTTCTTCCTCTCCTTCATCATCAAAAATGGTTTCGCGAATAACATCCAAGGAATGCAGAGAAAAGCTATAATGACCAAGAATTTCTGGAAGAAACTCTGTCCGGTGAACATGTACGGTTCGCAAGCTTTTGTCACAACATCATTCTTCTTAAAGAGCACCATATTGATGAAAGTAATCAATACAGAAGGAGCGCAGTGCGGTCCAAGTGCTTCATCATAACCATCCGCGTGATACTTAGTCCACTTAATGAACATAAGAAGGACCATGTAGAAAAACAGAAACAGCAGGAAAATTACTTGCGGTATAAATTCGCAGATGATGTTAATTCTTTTCTTGAAGTACATGTGATTCCAGAGTCCAACCATGATTCCAAAGAACATGTGAATGATGCCAAAGATGATGGAAATCTTCATTTTATACGAATTGAGGAAAATGATTTTGTTCTCGGCCAACTGCCATACGGGATCCATTCCAAATGGATAGGGATAATTGTAATAATCTGCAATTCTGGTTATATTGGGGTCCAGTTGCAAGCGGCTGCTGTCTCGGAGTGTCGTGTAGTTGTAATTGACTCTCCAATTGGATCCGAAGATGTTCAAGGACTTTGAGAATATATCATTGTATATCAAGCCCGTGTATATCGAAAAGAGTCCCATCAAGAAAATGATATATCTCCCGCCAAAGAAGATGTTCCAGATTTCATTGTCTGACTTTTTCGCCGCAAGGGGCTTCTCTTTCAAAACCATCCAAGCTCCGAACAAGAACATGATCAGACCGTGGCCGGAATCGCCAAACATGATGGCGAACAAAAATGGAAAAGTGATAATAGTGTAAGGTGTGGGGTTCATTTCTCTGTACGATGCTACACCGTAGGCGTTGATCAACGCCTGGAATCCACTCGTGAATTTATTTGTCCGATTATAGGTAGGCGGATCTTCAAAAGTGTCCATCCGGTTTAAAATTGGCGGAACAGAACTTCCGCTGCGTTCGGTTCCTCGACGCAGGGCGAGCTGAATACTCTCGATGTCGAGAATTGGCACCCAGCATTCTGCGATTAAACATTTTTGCGTGACGTCCAGATTGAAGAGATTTAACGTGTGATAAATAGCCTTGATTTTGCGAACTTTGATGAACCAATTTTTGAGGTTCTTGGCAGCAGCTACAAGAACTCGATGACGATGATCCTGTGTTTGGCCGAGAACGGTGTTCAAATCTTCAATTCGGGTCATGACGCCCATTGCCATTTCTCTGCGATCTGTGGGAGCTTCAGGACAAGGATACAAAGTAGCGCGGAATCCTTCGCAGATTTTTTTGACGCGCGTTTTCAACTGATCTCCCTGGAAAAAGATAATGAATACTGACTTGTAAACCTTGTCACCAGTTGTCGGATCTTCCAGGGGAGTTTCTATTTCGGCTTGGCGGAGAAAAACGTTTCCACGACAGGCTCGCCATAACATCCTTTCGAAAGCTGGAATTCGTTCCCGGAGAATGACTCCTGCGACGAAGCCTAGCTGAACTGGGCCAAGGGTAGATTGTCGGGCGATGTTGTCGTCGCTGATTAAAGCCCGTGTCATGGATTCGGTGGAATTTAAACCAGCGTGCTCTTGTTCATCGAAAAAGACTTGTGTTTTACGCAGAATGTGCTTGAGTTCGGTTAATTCGAGAAAGTTGCGTTTTAGAGCTTCGGCGTTTTGATTTACTTCACGCAATTCATTTTCTAATTTTTCAAAAGTTGCCTCGAGATCAATCATTTCACGTGGTTGAGGTGCTTCAGGGTTGTCTCCTGTGTCTAACATTGGAATGCCGTCTTTTTTTATTTCCTTTTCTAAATAACGAAGCTTACGTTCCATTTCGTCGCATCGACGCACTTCGTTTACAAATTTGCGTTGGAATGCATTTACATCTGGATTTAGATCTCGAAACTGTACGAGACCTAGTTCTCCGAGTTCAGATACACAGGCATAAGCAGCTTCACTTTGTAGGAAAAGCTGACATAAGGTCATTTCCTCGCTTCTGAAAAGTGATCCCATCTTGCTGGCTGCTTAAAGCTTCTGTGCGATTAAAACCAGGGCTGAAAAAGAAATGTTCTTTAGCACATTTTTACACACATGTTCTAAAAATTTAGAATTATCGAATTATTATATTCTACAAATGTTTGAATTTTTTTTGTTTTTGTTTAATTGAATTAAATTAAAGTAAATAAAAACGCGTTAAATAATGAATTCAGCAAAAATTTATATTTGTCAGTTTAATAGAAACTTGTCATTAAAATTAATAATTTAAAGTGAGGAAGAACAATTAAATAAAAAATAGAATAAAAAATAGAATAATAAAAAATAGAATAATAAAAAATAGAATAATAAAAAATAGAATAATAAAAAAATAGAATAATAAAAAAATAGAATAATAAAAAATAGAATAATAAAAAAATAGAATAAAAAAATAGAATTAAAAAATTGATTAACTATAAGAAAAATGCATTAACAAAAAAAGGAATCCATTGAAAAAACGTTTTTACAGACAATTTGAGCCTAGACGCAAATTAATAATTCATTAATTCAGCAATATTCAAAATATACGTAGTTTGTTAAAAATGCACTTGTAACCATAATTACTATTTGTTAGAGAACTTCTATTGTCAATAATAATTGGAATTCAATGCTGTTTTAATTGCTTTTAAAATAGATGTTCTGAACTGAAAATTTTTTCAATATACAATTTCTTTCAATTTTATTTTCACTGATAAACTTTTTTAATCAACCCAAATTATCCTACATTTACACTTGTGTTTATTATTTCACATTCAATTATTAAACAAAAATTTGTATATAAAACTGGTTAAACAAAGATTGTTAAACAATAATTTGTAAATAAAACTGGTTAAACAAAAATTGTTAAACAAAAATCTAAATTAATCTACAAAACTCTACAAAAGTCGAAATAAAAATTTTCGAGGCGTAAAATCCTCAAGGCAAATCGGTGCTTAAAATACTCAAAATGATTCTAATATTTAACAGATTATTCTTAATCACGCAAATTTTAAAAGGACATACTGAAGGCAAATAATAAAATAAAAAAATGACCATGAAACGTCGACCTTAAAATACAATTTTTGTATGTCAAGTCTCCTCGAAAAATATTATTTAAATTATTATTTGAAGGAAATACAATTTTTAACTTGACGAGAATTTAAAGAACATTGTTAACTTGAATGGTTGAAGGTGAAAAACTATTGCGAAAGTTTATTAATTAGAATTTGACATTTTTATGAAGAATATTGATTATGAAAATAATACTCACATCAATGGAAGAAGCAGTAATCATTAGTGTTCTCTTATGATTAAAAAATGAAAAGAAACACTCCCTTGGTCCGTTTTATCTGTAAAGACACAATTTTTTAAAAATGCAAAATTAATGGTAGAAAATAAAATTAATAATGCCAAATATTTAAACAATACTACACACCTATCAGATGATCAATACGACTTAACCACAGTCACGAGACACTGTATTGACGACATTTGACGTCAAAAAGAGAAATCTCCAACAATGTGTAACTCTAGCGACAAAAGGCGATACTATTTCGAAAAACTGGAGTAATTAATGAGTGTTTTATTGTTTATGTCAAACAGTTTGTAAACAAAAATTACCACGGAGGAAAAATATGGTAAAAACATTGTGTAAAAGACTCAGGACATAAATTATATTGCAAATTAGTGGTAAATTTAAATAAAGTAAAAACTAACCTATTTTATTCAGTCTTGCCATATCAAAAAATAATAATTAGATATAGGGACTTTTTGGTTCGATTTTACTAGATTTATTCATTGCGGGAAATTCAAATGTAACATGATTACTTGTTTAAGAAAAATAATTACAAGTCTTTACAAAAACGAATCAAGTAATATTAAACTATGATTTGATTGTTTGTACACAATTCCAAAGGATTATTTAATTTCTTTTAAAAGAAATAAGAAGAAATCAATAGATTTGTCGATCGAGAACTAAATCACTAGCTTCGGAATATCTAGTTATTTTTACTTTGTCATTTTTAAATTAAATCGATTTTGAGAGATATATCGATATATTTCGAGATCTGTGAAGTGAAGTTGGTTGCGAGTTAGCGCGCAAAGTGACAGTTAAAACAAAAATGGCGTCACGCCGAAGAAGTCTGAAAGTGCCAAGAAAATCTTTAAGTTCAATTATTGAGAAAGAAAACAGTTATTTGCATGTGTTAAGGGACTATCAAACGAGAGTTCGAAGACGAGAAACCCTACGCAATGCGAAAAAGCTGCTTGTAAGTTATTTTAAGTAAAATCTTATATTCCTAGTGCACCTGTTGCATTGACATTGTTTACACCCAAAGACAGTCTTTTTGTTTATATACCACTGTATTTACGTAAGTAAGCGCAATTTCTTAAAAAAAACATTCTTGACATAATTAATTTCTGCAATAATCTTTTTGTGGAATATGAAAATTGACAATACAGCAATATTGTTGTTTATTTACAGTTGTAAATTAACTTGAAATTTGTGTATTTGCTTTGATTAGAACGGCCTTGAAGAAAGTCATCTCGAATAATGAATATGGCTGTATTTTGTTAAATTTTAGTCTTTCGGAAGAGTTAATTGTTTATGGAAAAATGAATGTCAGAGTATTTTCTGTTAGTCTTGTGAATTAAACGTGACCGTTGGGATTCAAAAATTTAAATAATTGTGGGTGGTAACCAGAGTCAAGTAAGTTCGGTGTTTATTTAGTAGATAGCGCTACTCTCGCAAAGTTTTTGTTTACATAATCAAGAAATTAATTATTAAAAAAACAACTGCAGATTTACAAACAGTCTTGACGTGTTTAAGAAACTATTAATAACAATAACAAATCATTTTCTATTCATTATTATCCATTATTATTCATTTTTTTCTATTATTCATTTTTCTCTGTCATTCATTATTTTCTATTCATTATTTTCTATTCATTATTTTCATTATAAATATTGATCATTTATGGGTTTTTTTTTTCAAAGAAAGAGCATATTTTATTTTTATTATTTTACTCTGCTTAATTGCTTTGATTAATTGTTAATTTAATTCACATTAAATTTTCAACGTCGAAGTTTACGAATTTTCATTTCGGACTTTTTTAAAAAATAAAATTTGTTTATACGATTTGAAAATTGATAAATTTAATAAATTCATTCATAAATTGATAAATTTCATATCGTTTGTTATATTTTTTTAATTTTCTTTTGCAAACATTGTTACGAAAACTATTTGAAAGTAAGCACATTTTTTTGTTGTAAACAAACCTTTGAAACTTTAGGAATTCAAGAATACTAGAAATAAATTATTTTTTATCCTTTGATTAACAATAAATTATTCTTCGTCCTTTGATTAAAATTACTTTGAAAATGAATTAGGGGTCTGCGAAAATAAAATAAA
>WNHD01004029.1:0-11775 GCA_011057455.1 Ganaspis sp. Gsp50
TCAATATTCAAAAAATTATATAATTGTCAAAAGTTAAAATGAATAAGTAATTAATTTAAAAATATATATTGCAGAGCAGAACGTTAAAGTGTTCTTCTGCTCGCTTGTCATTTTAACACTGAAGTCACAATTTGTTATTAATTGATTTAAGAATATACAGAAATTTCGAATGAGTAATAGTAAATATAAACACAGGAAAGTTTCGATTTTCATTATTATGAATTTTCAAATTGAAAATAATTTTATAAATCTAACAATAAATATAAGAAGAAGCTAAAACAAATATTTATTTTAAAAATTCAAGAATTGCATTGTAAGATGCATTAAAATTGTCTAAGTCAGTTTTTACATTTATACAATTATCACCTTCTTTTTTATTATTAGATCTTTATTATTATTATTATCATTTTTTTTAAAGTTTTTAATGTGATTAATTCTCTTTGAAATACAAGTGTTGACAAAGTTTATAGAATAATTATTATTTGTCAACAGTTGCTCCAACAGATCGATAATTTTCTTTCAAATTTATAATTAAGAATTTTATTATGGTTCTTCGGAGGCGATAAATTGAATTATAATGACAAAAATGTAAAGCATATTTGTATTTGGTTTTACGATCAAAATCCATTGAAATCCTGTAATCAGATAAAAAGTCAATTTGGAGAAAACAAACATAATAACCGATTATTTTCTTCACTGATGTATTATAGGTTTTCGTTAATGGGTCTTGATTCTTGTTTCTCGTTGTATTTGTTTTCAGTTAAACGTATTTTCGGAGAGGTCCTGGAAGGCGAGAGTTCGTGCGGAGCTTGCAAATTACCAAAAAGAGATCGTGAGTGCAATAAAAAACGGATACGACGGAGTGGATTCTTTAGGAGAGAGCAAGCAATGGAGTTTTGCTGGTGCTTTTCTCTACTCTCTCACAGTCATTACGACCATCGGTATGTCTAACTATATATACCACACTTCATTTTACACTTTACTTTTTTTTCCATCTTTCGGTTTTCATACCAGCAGCAATTAAAGTTATTTACCTGCAATATAGAATGGTAAACCGCAAACCACTCTGTCAAATGGGACTAAACCCACTCATTTTACATTACAATGTTATATTGTTTGTTCGCCAACTCGTTCATTCTATTTATTATCTGCATGTCTCATTTTCTGAAAATGCACCTAAATATTTTATCCGTTTAATTTTGATTGAATTTTGTATTCTGGAATGCAGAAAAAACAATGTTTGTACTTGGGTTCATTAAGATTTTATTTTAATTTTTTCTTAATCTTGTCAATTTTTTTTTTGTTCATCTGTAGGGATCTCATAGAATTTAGTATTATATAGATGAACTTGTAGAACACTAATTATATACATGTAGTTTATTTAGGATTTTAAATGAAAAATGAATGTGCATTAACAATTTTTGTGAATTGCAAAATTAAAATAAATTCACGTCCCAGTTTTTATGAAAGTGGAAAAATATTTCGACGTTTCTGGAGCGTATTTATTTGATTTAGGGATATCTTTTTCTCGATGTAGCTCGTTAAGGAATGCAGTTTCAAATGTGGGGATAAATTACGGCTTTTACTCTTCTTAGTTTCATCGGCAACTAATTGCATCGACAAGTAATTGCCAGCTTTGTTTCATTAAGCTGAGCACTATAATGATCAAGAATTAACATCCCTGTTTGAAAACTCCTGCAAATGAGGAAAGTAATTTGAGTGTTAATGGGATAAATACTTAAGATAGGATTTAAAAGCTCCGAGTTATTCAGATTTAAAAGAAAGCGGAATTTTAAATTTGAAACATTTTTCAAAATTATTAATTAACTCTTCTCAAAATTCAAGTCATTTTAAAATAGATACATATTTCTTAATCTTATGGAAACAAAATAAAAATAGATCATTAAGTAAACTGAGGATTATATAAAGTTTTAATGACGTAAATTTAAGCACGAGTGGATTTTTAAATTACTGAAGAGCAAACCTTAAGTTTCTACAGATATCTAAAATAACTTACCGCCATATATCTTCTATAAAAATAAAAGCGAGCACTTTCAGCCTTCCCATAAGTATTTCACAAGCCTTTAAGAGTGGAATTCATTAAATTAGTGAAAGTATAAAAAAATTTTTACTAAAAGTTCAAAATATATTTAACTGCCAGTCAAGCAGAAGAAAATAAAAACATTAAATTGTAATAATTCTATTTTATTCCAAAATATATAAGTTGAGATTTCCAGCGACACATTTTGAATTGATTTTTAAAACAATAAAACTTTTATTGCAAGGAGCAGCGAAAAGCTTTACATTTTTATGTACGGCTGACCTAACTTGACATTTACTACTGAAATTATAAACGGCCTTTTCCGACTTAGAATTAAATTCTATAGATTCATGGTTGCGAATAAGTTACTAAATAATATTTACTAAAAAGGTATGTTAATTTTAAAAATAAGGCCCACTTGGCTCGGTTTTTACCACTTGAATGATAATAAATTACATCCTAATTATTAAGGAGAAAAAATAGAGCTTAAAAAATGAAAATAAATACGAGCGCAAACGTTCGTATAATTAAATGAAAATGGGAAAAGATATTTTTGTAATGTCAGTACAGTGAAATACAATGCAAAGAATAAAAAATAAATAATGCTTCCCTATGAGGAAGCAAAAAGACGAATAATTTATTTTTCAAGAGAAAAACAGTTTTTATACACTTTCTAGTCCAGGAAATGTTTTCATAGCAACCGGACCTTGATTTTCACTCGTGGCTGACTACTCTCGGTTCTTACTACTGAAATTGTGTACCTATAATATTTTTCTAAACTATTAAGTACTTGATTCTCTACAGAATCGTATTCAAAATTTCAATTCAATATATCCAACAGATGTGGATCTAAAAAAATTGTCTGACCTAATTCGACTTTCACTACTAGAAATATTTTCAGTACTTTATTTATATGTTTCCAAAACAAAAAAATTTGTATAACTAACTTAAATTATTTATAACTTCCTGCAGGCCATGATTTGAAAGAAAGGTGAAACGCTTTTGGTATTCAAATAACAAAAACAAGTCGAAGAATAATAAAATTTAGAATACTGAAACAAATGAGAGTAAAATAAATAAGGATACAAGAAAGTCTCTCAGAAAAAAGTAAAGAAAAGATACGATTCTTTATGAAACAATAAATAAAGTGTTGTAAAATTGTAAACGAAGTATTTGAAAGTATTTTCCAATAGATGAAAGTTTTATCGCATGCTGTATAGAAACTTAAATTTTTATGCTTGTCTGACCTAACTAGACGTTTACTACTGAAGTAATAAATGACCATTTCTTGCAATAGAATCGGTAAATATGTAAAATCCATGTACAGAGTTCAATTTTTGTTGTATCGAGTACAAATTTAATTAAAGTTTAACTTCATCAACAAGAAATATGATTTTTTTCGAAAATATCAGCTACGCTTATTTACATATAGAATACGTTTCAAGGCAAATATAATTATTAGTTTCAATTGCATTCAACAGCCTAGGCAAATACTGAAATATTCAAAGCGAATGCCAAATTTGCAAAGAGGAGTTATTCAATTATAATCCAAATCAGTAGTTTAACATGGGTCTTATTTTATTATTTACATATGATCTTCAAATATATGTAGCGCACACATAGGACTCTATATGTATATACATGTTTAGAAATTTTGCTACAGTCTACTCAGAAAATTGTTTTAAAACGATTTCAATTACATTTCAATTATAAAACTGAAGTCGAAACGAACGTCTTTGCTCAGCTACAATTTCGTGATTATCCCTTTTTCTTTTTTACAAAATAGCAGTCATCGGCTCCTTCACATAAAATTTATATTTCTGTTAATTGCCCTTATTCACTTTTATTAACTCACCTATCTTTCTCTTGGATCTGTCTTAAATGAACTTTTCCATACTCTTTAAAGGGTCGGAAACTACCTATTTTCATCTTTTGATAAGTTTTTCGATCCTCCCTAAAAGATCGGCGACTTTTCAGTCTAAGTCACTTCTTTGTGTTTCTCGATACTCTTTAAAGGATCGGGAACTTTCGCCTTTTTCCTTCTAATAAACTTCTTGATACTCTCTGCAAGATCAGAACGTATATTTCATAACTCTCCTTACTTTTGTCTTTGTAATCCTCTTCTTCATTTTACTCTACCATTTTTTTCTCTTTCCTACGTAGAGGATCGGAACAACTCATTTTTCCTTCACATTAAATTAATTGATACTTAAAATCCACTGTAACATACACTAGATCCAAAGGGAAGTTTTTTGTTTTGTAATCCGCATATTTATAAATAATTTGATAAAAAATGTAAAAGAAATATAGAGTAATGTTTAGATTTTGAGGTAATTTATTTGACTTGAGTAAGGGAAAAAATTTTCCCGGGAGATTGAGGAGTTTTTACAGCTTCTGACGATGCGATGCATGGTAATACGACGATTTTTATGGCAATGGCATTATCATAGTGGCTTTTTGTGTGAAGAATATGATCCAATAAATGCCATTGGGTTGTAAGGCTGCAGAATATCCAATAAAGTGAAACGAAAAAATGAAATAGGTCAAATCAGCCATCTCTCATATTGAAGAAATTTAATAACATGTTGGTCGTCCTATAGAGTAATTAATTTCCGACCTAACGAGACTTGAGAACGGTTCAGCAGGCAGTTTGACGACGAGTCGAGAATGAAAGTAATTTCAGACGACACCCTGGAGAAATCGGAAGGGAGCGAGTATGAAGGTTTGGGAAAGATGATTCGCGATGGAGAGGAAGTAGGTGGCAATTTCAGAAATCCACCTTCTTCCTCCTTATACTGAATATCGTACTGTAAATGTGAGATGATTAATTCCGCCTCTGATGAAATGAACACGACCCACAAAACTCATTAAAAGCATTATCTTTGTTGCGGTCTCACGTATATTATACTGACTCTCACAACTTCCTTCATTTCATCACGAAATGTTATGAATAGTTAACGTTCTGACTCCATTTTCCTAAACTGCAGCATATTAAATTCATCCCTGTAAATAAACACTTGTGTTATTACGGAAAGTCTCTTATTAACAACAATTTGCTTATTACTTAAACAATTGTTTTCTTTTCTTCAATATTAAATTTATGAGTAGAAAAATTTGTTATACAAATTCTTAACAACAATGATTATCCTCCTATATTTTTTGATAAACATATTGAAACCCATTTAAGTAAAATAAAATACACTAACAGAGATAAAAATTCACAAAGAAATCGTGCTCTTTTATACAAACAGATTCCTAAAAACAGATTCTTAAAAACAGATTCTTAAAAACAGATTCCTAAAAACAGATTCCTAAAAACAGATTCCTAAAATTTGTTACCCTTTAATAATTTAAACTTTCCTAAGTTGTCAAGAATTTTGAGATCATAGAACATTCATTCTACTCTGATTGTTAATAAAAATCTAAAATCAATTGTAAAATGAAGAACAGATGTATCTGAAAAATGTCAAGAGACGAATGTTGTTTACAAATTTATTTGTAATAATTGCCATGATAATTACATTGATCAAACGAAGCGTCAAATACATGTATTAATGAACACAAAAATAATAAAAACGAAAAATGTGCGGTTTGTGCTAATCAATTGAACTTTGGCCACGTCCTAGATACTACCATTTTTGACCGTGAACAAGATTACCAAAAACGTTCTATTTGTAAAATGATACATATTTTAAGAAATGACTTTACGATTTATAAAAAATAAGACACTTGATTTCTCAATAGAATTTATTTCTCTCTTATGAGAAGACTAAATTCAAAGTAGTCTCTTAGCTTGTTTACCTTTAAGTTCATTGACTTTATATTTTAATAGATGTGGTATTCTTCCAAACAAGTGTATTTCAGTTTTGACTTGATGTTCGCATCGAAATGACGATAATTAACGCATTTATTCTGTCTCTGCGATTCTTAATTTATTATTTTAATTATACTGACTAGTTGCAATGTTGTAAAAATTTTATATTCTTTTACACTCCTGTGATCGAATTTACTTATCTCGTATAAATTTGTAAGTATTTATCTTTATTAAAACTTATATGTGTCTGACCAAACTCGAGTTTTACTACTGAGAAACTAGAAACTACAAATAATAACGAATAAAAATATTACTAATATTAACGATAAAAATACATTTAATCAAGTAAAAATTACCCTCTGAAGAAAACATTCCTCTCTGTGTATTAATGCGAGAATTTTTGAAACCGCTAAAAATGGAATTCTGTTAAATAGAGGAAGCAGAGGTTTATTAATAAGAGCCATCTGAAAATCTAGTGTTTAAAGGACGGTCTAGAAATCTGCATTTTATTCGGTTACCTAGGGATTTAACGCTTAGTGGAAATATTTCGCTTTGTGTGGGTATAATCTCCACGAGCCTCGTATTGGTTTGAATTAAAAAATAGTGATAAAGTAATCTTCCTTCGTAACTCATTTTAGCGCGTTTTATTTCAAGCTGAATTAGTGACTATGCTAGCAACACTGAAGAGCAACAGAATTGGACAATTTCGACGTCGAAAGGCTGTGTAATGAAATTTCCGCGTGGATTTTATCACGCTGTTAATTACACTTGACAAACTTGACAGATATACGTTTTAAAAAGTGGAAAATGGAAGCTCTATGCATTTTCCATTTCGGAGGATTTTATGATCCGGTATTACGAGACGTGCAGAGGTTTCAGCAAGATTTATTCTACAGGTTTCTCAATTTTCATCCTGGCTATAAAATTATTCTGTAATTTATTCAAGTCGCAAGTGTCACCTTTGTCTATTTTCAAACAAGAACGTGTGTTTCTACTGCTACTAAATAAATAAATTCCCTAACTTCAAAGAGAGCAACTTTCAAATGCGTATTCTTGGCTTTTAAAGCGAGTTTAATTTTCAAAATGTGGTGAATTCTAGTCTACTTTCTCAATTTTAGGAAATTAAGCTCCACAGATTGAAGTTTTGCGGAATTACAAAGAAAAAAGCGAGTAAAATCTACTTAGTATTTAGGTACGCAGAAAAAGTTGAGTTGAACTAATTATGGATGCATTTTACTTAACTGGTTGAGTAGAAAATGTAATTTTTTGCAGAAAATATTACTTAGCTCTGAACGTGTGTTCAGATTGTAATGATACAGGTTACAAGTTACAGGTTCCAGGTTACAGGTTACAGGTTGTAATGATTTTTTAAGAATAATTTACGAAAAATTTAAGAGCGACAATTTACAATTTAATTAGTCAAGAAAATGATGACAAGAAAGCTAGATTGGGTGATAAGAAAAATTAAGAACCTTAGAAACTGCTGAATCGGTATTACCCAAGTTTTTATTTTCGAAAATTTAATTTAACCCAGAATTTTGTTTAAACAATTAATTTGTTATGACCTGGTACTTTGATATAATAAGTATCAAAGCATACAATAATTATCTTTTCTCATTGTTAATTGATCACTGAAGATAGTAAAATTTCCGTTGTATTTGCAAAATCCGACATTACCTTTAAAACTGAAAATCTAAAAAATTTTGAGTTTAAGGATCCTGAAATCAAAGACAAGTAATTAAAAAATCTTTCTTTGCAAGAAAAACCTTTTATTTATCACATCTTATTTCCTTAAAAATCTGAATCACTACACACGGTAAATCTAATAAAGCTGAACCAACAAACTCTTTTCCAAGCCCCTTTTAACTCTGAATTACTTATTCACTAGAGCGTGGAAAGCGAATTCGCGTTTTTCAGCTTTTTTTTATTTGGTCTATTATTCCGGCATATATCCTCGGGCTGCGATTCTTACAGAGGTGCATGTTAGTACGTATAGAGTTAGGCTTTAATGTAGAGGATATAAGATACCTTTTCACAATAATAAACGGACGTTGTACGTATGCGCGATAGTAAATGCATCATAAAATTTGCAGTAAACAAACGTAAGCGCTGGCTGTCAGCTTTGTACACTAGTGCCACAAATAAACTCAGGAGGCTAATGTTCGATCGCGACTTTATGATCCACCCTCCCCTTTAGGCGTCCGAGATTGCGATTGCCAATATTGAATTACTACAAGGCTCCTTTTTTCTCCTTTTTTTTTTGATAATCCATTTTTATTGAGAAACTGCAGTTGGAATTATTTTTTAAAATAAATCTTCATAAGCTTTAATCCGTTTTTTTGTATCGCAATCTGCATTTCAATCTCAATAAATAAGAATATATAATAATAAGAACAATAAGAACTAAATGATTACTTAAGGCGAAATATTTTCTCTAAAGCAGAAAATGTCTGGCAATATTTAAAAAATAAGAACTCAGAGTAAATACGAATTTCTCTTCGAATGGGAAATATTGTTTTAAGCCATATGATATACTTTGTGATAATCGAAAAAAATGAACTAATCAAACGCATGTTCTGATTTCTTAAGGGTTTTGTTTTGTTATTCACTTGTCACAAAACACGTCAGAGGATTTA
The DNA here is from genome assembly GCA_011057455.1 of Ganaspis sp. Gsp50. Taxonomy (NCBI): domain Eukaryota; kingdom Metazoa; phylum Arthropoda; class Insecta; order Hymenoptera; family Figitidae; genus Ganaspis; species Ganaspis sp. Gsp50. The sequence continues at coordinate 8,492 of WNHD01004029.1, forward strand.
AGTTTATCGTACAGTACCTACGGGTCTAGACCACAGGAGTTGCCTACGAGTACCGGAGTCGAGATATGCTTGGCCAAGGCAATGCATTATTAACACACGTCGACGAAACACTATGTCGAAATGAATTACCCTTAACGCTATCTCTTGATGGGCTCTGGCGAGGTCATCATGGTTAACAGTCAAGTACGCCTTAACCGGACACCTAGGTGAACCTCCAATTCAAGCCACAGAGCGCGTCCCCTGGTTGCGGATAGGAGATCCCGGGTTTGGATGTTTGGATTCCGGGACCTGGATGTCACGTGAGTGACCACGGACAATGAATTTAGCGTTCCAAAATTCTAAGTGACTCAACGTGAAGAGTCGACCTGGCTATGGTTAATGGACGAGTTGCTCCACCTGTATAATAACCTGACGTGGGCCAAATGGTACTGCGTCGCACAAGGTTCTCCTGTTTCCTCATCACACACTGGTATCAGGATGCAATGTTTCACATTGTCTGGATCGTGCACTAGAACCTGTAACGGACAAATCCGTACACCTCTAAATAAATATTGTGTTAGCCGGCTTCGTCTGACTCGTGGTCATTAAGCGCAGAAACATAATTTGAAATATTTTTCTCTCGCGCGCTTTTTAACGTTTCAGGAGCTACAGTCGCTGTTCGGAGATTTCCGTGACTCGTCGGATGCTTCCGACGACCTAGCGAAACCTGCCGCATGAGGCAGAGAGAAAAAGAAAGCGCAACCCGGCGAACGCAGAAAAATTGTTCTCACCTGTCATTAATTTTATACATTAGTTGTGTTACAAACTCTTAATAAATAATTATCTTTAATTACTGTGTGTTATTGCGCATCGTTGTTTAAAAGCACCTGGAGGACTAATTGTCACCAATTATCGGTAAGTCTGTTCGATCTATCTTATTCCAACTATACCAGCTCTAGCCTGTCTCTTCTTTTAAAACAACGCAATCTCTGCGCTATAATCAGTTCTTTTCACGCTGGAGTGATAGAAACCACCAGCGCTGTTTCGGAACCTCGTTTCGCAAAGTTCTCGTTGTAGCATTCCGGCATGAGTCGTTCCCACGTAGTCCCATTTGTTGTTTAAAATTAATAATAATAAAGCTCGTGTCGCGGATAAATTGATATAAACTAGAGATGGACACGCTTCGAAAGCGTTGAGCAACCTCCGCGAGGTTTTTCAAGGATCCTGCATTTGGATTGATTGGTCATCTTGTTGGCTAGGTAAAACAAATGTTGCTAAAAAGTGTACCTTCCCTAACGGGAGTAGCACGTCTTCTACACATTTTGATCAGAACTGATCTTACAACGTTGATTTTTTTCTCGTTTGGATAATTCCCTTCCGGTGCATTTCAGATGATTCTGTTGTATCGGTTTCAACCGTGATTCATTATGCAAAAGGTGGTTGATAGTACCTAAAAGTAGGTAGCAGTCGTTCCCGCCCCTAAGGATGTATTCGGGGAGTATATTCGACGGAACCAGGTATCCCCAAGGGGCCCTTGAGCTAAATCGGATACAACTCTGTCCCTTAAAGGGCCCTTTCCAAACCTTCACGGTAGCATTACTGCTTCGTCAAGACTTATACCCCCGGAGTGGTTCTATTAGAATATCTTTAGATCCTTAGATTATGAGTCTTTAACTTTAAAAATAATTGGGCGCAATAAAAAACTTATAAAATGAATTATAACCTATCTGCCCGGAAAGTAGGGAATATTTAGGGATAGAGGGTATTTAGGAAAATTCGAAAAGTGAGACTCAGACATAACCTACGAATGAATTTATTAATCTATTAACTTACAATCCAAGGATTCGAGTTGCGTAATTAGCAAAACACGGGAAGATGAGCAACTAGAATGGAAAAATGCGTGTCGTTAGGAAAAAGCTTTTCTAATAGAGTGAAAAACTTGTTTCTTGACTAAAGAAAATTCTTTGTTTTCGGTAAAAGAAAGTCAATACGTCAAATACTAGTCAAAACGGACTAGTGGAATACATCCCAGAGAAAAAAATTTTCTGCTTCACTAGGGTAATTAAAAGTGGAATTTTTCAATTCAAATATACAAATTTCAGTGTTAATTTTCCATTTTTAAAAATTTATTAGCTTTGGGCGATATTGGCAGAAATATTTACAGAACTCTTTTTTCATTTTAGAATCATAAAGCGCGTATAAATTTTATTACGTACTAAATTAAAAGTTAATTAAACATTTATCTTACTATACAATACTGGATACTGTATGTATATTATTAATTTATTAAATGTAAAAGCATTATAAATTACTCTTTTATAGATTGCTATTTATAAACGAAGGGAACAAATTCATAAATTGAGTTTTCAGGAAATTGTTCAAATATTTTATGAATCAAACATTAAAATACAGCAGAAAATAATTTTCTGATCGTTGATTCAGTTTCATCTAAATTCCTAAAATATTCTTTTATTCAACAATACTATTTTTCTAGCAATACAACTACTACTTTGATTGATAACTGTAATAAAAAGTGAATCACCTGAAACGTGTTTCACATAATGAATACGAAATAAATAGTTTGTGAAGTTTTCTGTTATGTAGAGAAATTTAATTAAAACTCAAGTTTTGAGGAGGTAAATTAAAATTTCTTAAAATGTAAATATTCAATAAATTTAAAGTTTTGAAATTATTCATTTACAGTTTCATAATCTTTTAGGATGTAACAATATGATTCGTTAAAATTAATTAACGCTGAAATTGCAGTCGATATATTATCAATTTTTATTTGTCAAGAAATGTTATCAAATTTTGATGAGACGCGTCTCTATTTACAAAGAAATAAAATAATACAGAAAATAAATTTTCACACATTCATACAAACATTCACAACAGTTTCAATAAATATAAGAAAAAAAACATAGAAATTATAAAATTAGAGTTTTGATGTCGTCTGATAAGACGTCGACAGAGATGAATAATAAAAATAAAGACTTATCGTCCTGCTTTGGTTTGCTTTCTTTTTGGTGAAATCGATGGAGATACGCGGGCAGAGTAATGGATTCGCCCAAGTGCAAATTTTTTGAGTATTTCCCAGTAAGATTGATATTTAATAGATCCAAAATTCCTGAGTATTTTGTCTACATGGATTGGGATCCATCAACTCGTGAATGGATTTTATTGCGTCAAATTTCCAGCATCAGCATCCTCCGGCCACGTTATTTCAATATGAAAATTTAAGCGCCACACTCTTTAATAAAAAAAAACAAAGAAAATTTAAGAAAATAAATTATTCTGATAAAAGA
>WNHD01004030.1:0-11774 GCA_011057455.1 Ganaspis sp. Gsp50
GTCGAAACGTTAAAATAATGTGTTAGTTATTCACTAAATAATTAACCTTATCCAAAATTCTGACTCGGAGAAATCGATAAAATCTTTTATTTTTATAATTATTAAATTAAATGTATTAAATTGCATTATAAATATGAAACTTTTTAAGAATTACATATGATTTAATTATTTTGTGGTATTGGTTGGGATTTCTAGCCAAGACCAAAAAATAAAAAACTCATAAAAGTTCTATAGTAAAATAATTTCCATTTAATTATTATTAATACAAAAAGTAATTGAAAAGGTGTCTGTCGTGTAATTATTAAATTAATTATATTAATATAATTATAAAACTGGTATCCTTTTGCCAGTATATGATTCAATTATTTCCGTAAACAATTTTTTTTACAATTATTTAAAATATTATTATTACATTGGTCATTAATTACTTTTGATACATAAATACATATATATAAGAAACAAGAAAAAAGTGGGAAATTATGTTCATTTATATACATTTAGCTTCCTCATAGAGTTAATTATCTATTCTTTATTATCCTGCATATTTTATATAGTTCAATCGAATTGCTTTTTAATGTAGAACATTTTTTCCAAAAGAAGTGTCTCTAAAAAATAACAATTTTCAAATTTACATAAAAAAATTCAGCTTCAAATGTCAAAAACTTGAAACAATTGTCATTTATTCTATCAATTTTTGATATACACAATATACTTTATATATAAGTCAATTCATTAGCTTATAAATGTACACAATTTTTTCGAAGTGAAATATATTTAAAAAATCAAAACTTTCAGTTATTTTTAATGAATCGAATTTTAAATGTTAAAAATTTGAAAAAGTTATCACTTACTCCTTTAATCATTACTGAATTACTTTCTCGCTAAAAAAAAATATAAAAAAGAATGGGCACATTTTTAAATTTCTAATTGATCCGGACGAGTGTCAAAACCGTTATAATACACAAATTAGGGTGCTTTTTCCTGGGAAATCGAATGCAGAAAGAAAAAATCAAAAACAGTTTCAGGAACACTGTCAAATTTGCAAAAACGTAAGACGTGATTTTCTCATTAAAAAAAAAAAAAAAAAATTGAATGAACACTTTTCTAAATTTCTAATTGATCCAGACGAGTGTCAAAAACGTTATAATACTCAATTTGGGGTGCTTTTTTCTGGGGAATCGAATGGAAAAAGAAAAATTCAATAAAAGTTTCCGGAACACTGCCAAATTTACAAAAATGTGAGACGTGATTTTCACTTTAATGAAATTAAAAATTGAATGAACTCTTTTCTAAATTTCTAATTGATCCAGTCGAGTGTAAAAAACGTTATAATACTCAAATTGGGGTGCTTTTTTCTGGGGAATCGAATGGAAAAAGAAAAATTCAATAAAAGATTTCGGAACACTGTCATATTTCCAAAAATGTGAGACGTGATTTTCACTTTAAGGAAATTAAAAATTGAATGAACTCTTTTCTAAATTTCCAATTGATCCAGACGAGTGTCAAAAACGTTATAATACTCAAATTGGGGTTCTTTTTTGTGGGGAATCGAATGGAAAAAGAAAAATTTAATAAAAGTCTCCGGAACACTGTCAAATTTCCAAAAATGTGAGACGTGATTTTCACTTTAAAAAAAATAGAAAATTGAATGATATCTTTTCTAAATTTCTAATTGATCCAGACGAGTGTCAAAAACGTTATAATACTCAAATTAGGGTGCTTTTTTCTGGGGAATCGAATGGAAAAAGAAAAATGCAATAGAAGTTTCCAGAACTCTGTCGAATTTACAAAAAAGGTGATACGTGATTTTCTCGTTAAACGAAAATAAAGAATTGAATGAACTCTTTTCTAAATTTCTAATATTGATCCAGACGAATGTGAAGAACGTTATAATACTCAAATTTGGGTGCATCTTTCACGTTTTTGCAAATTTGACAGTGTTCCGGAAACTTTTATTGAATTTTTCTTTTTCCATTCGATTCCCCAGAAAAAAGCACCCTAATTTAAGTATTATAACGTTTTTGACACTCGTCTGGATCAATTAGAAATTTAGAAAAGAGTTCATTTAATTCTTTATTTTCTTAACGATAGAATCACGTCTCAGTTTTTTTGCAAATTTGACAGTGTTCCGGAAAGTGTTATTGAATTTTTCTTTTTTCATTCGATTTCCCAGGAAAAAGCACCCCAATTTGAGTATTATAACATTTTTGACACTCCTCTGGATCAATTAAAAATTTAAAAAAGAAAAATAATGGATTTAATTAAATGATGGATTTAAAGGAATAATGGATTTAAAGGGATAATGGATTTAAAGAAATGATGGATTGAAAATTGATTTAAATTATGTAATGAGTTGTCTTTACAACAAATCTTTCTAACGAAACTAGTTGAATATTCAAAATGAATTTTAAATAATTGTGAACCCCTGATAGAAGACGAGCTGTCGAATCCAAATGACTGTATTCATCATCAGGAAATAACTTATACAAGATTTGTACAATGTTGACGTACTAAAAAACACAACTTTTTCCACACACGTCAACAATACTTACATCTACGACAAGAGCAGCACATTGCGTAACAGGCACCCTTGCTCCAAAAACTCCCCATCGTTCGATACTGAATTAGTCAGTTCTAAACTTCTCATCTCTGCAGCAGACATGCTATAAATAATAGAAAACCACCCTCCAGTGTCTATTGTAAGTTTCTCTAAGTTCCCAGGCAGCCGCATATCTTCTCTTTTAGGTACGTAAACGTAATTAAGACCCACATGATGATATTACCGGAATTTGAAAGACTTATAAAACCTTTCTTAACAGAAAGATTATTAGAAAAACGTGAGCATTTTAATTATAACAATTATTTAGTAAAAAGATAATTTAATACAATAAATCTACCCGCCTAGAATTCAGAATCTAAATTTTTCTCAATGCGCGAATTTCTCATTCATCCAATGTACTTAAACACAATGAGAATAGTTAAGAAACTTATTGCTTTGAAAGCGCTTTGAATCATTATCGAGAGTCAATTGAAAGCATTTGAAAAAATAAATATTTGACACAAGCAATAGTAAAAAATTAAAAATTCCTATTTTTTTGAAGTAGCCTTTTAAAATATTCAGAAGCGAATTTAAAAATGTCTCTGCCCACGGTGAAAGGATGAAACTTAGTGACAAACGTAGTTTAGTTTATGTTTTTGTTCATTGGATTGAAACTACAAAAAGATGATCAACTGTTAATACAAACCACTAATGTTTACGTCTTCAGTAGACCAAAAATATTCGACAAAAACTGCTTTAGACTTTACATAGTAAAAAAGAAATGTTTAATTAAGATAAAATTATCACTCAACATAACCTAAACTTCATTTGACGTAAGTTCTCTTTCACCGTGGGCAGACACAAATATTTTAAACACATAAAAATAGGAACATGCGTAATTTACAATAAAACAATATTATAAAAAAAAATGCAGAATGATTGACAAATATTATAACCTGAGGAGGTCTTTCTAAGAAAGACGAAAGCTTGTTTTTCTGTCAGAGAGACTGTTTGTCCCTTTGCACAGATAAAAAGCTTTAAAAGTCATGACAAACACTTGTTATTCTAGAAGACTATGTATTATTATATTGCATGGAATCGACTGAATTCACATAAGTATCACTTAAATTAATTTCCAACACTAAAACCTACCAGAAAGATGAAATTACTTCTTAGCTTCACTTTCCACGTCAGCATCTTATTCGCCATCTTTACTCTTTACTACGCGCAGGCGCAGACGTCCAAGTTTACTGCTTTTAAAATATTTCTACTTTTCAAATTTCTTTCAATTGCTATCAAAAATATTAGGAAACTAATTAAAAGAAATACAAAATACAAATTGTTTTCTAATCGCTGCACTTTCATATGTCAGCTTTGAAATTACTTTCAATAAGTTACCAAAAGTTTCGTGTAGCGATTTCGAAACAATACAATTTTCTTTTTTCTTATGGCACGTTAAGTCAAACGTAATAAGAAAGTAGTAAGGAATCTTACTACCTTACCTTATTTCTCGCTTAGCATAAAAAGCACCACCTTCCAGTATCTATCGTAAGTTTCTCTAAGTTCCCAGGCAGCCACAAATCTTCTCTTTTAGGTACGTAAACGTAATTAAGACCCACGGGATGATATTACCGGAATTTGAAAGACTTATAAAAATTTTCGTATCAGAAAGATTATTAAAAAAACGTGAGCATTTTAATTATAACAATTACTTAGTCAAAAGATAATTTAATACAATAAGTCTACCCGCCTAGAATCGGGTAGAAGCACATGGCAATAAAAGTCAGTCTAGAAGGTCGTCAAAGTCGTAGATTTTCGGAAGGTTCTATTACTTAAAATTAATACCAAAGGCCGCAACTTTCAAGGAATTTTTCTTTTAACATATCCAACAAAATTTCAGGTTGGGACTAAAAGAAATAGACAGTTGGAATCAAAATCACTCTAATACACATCTTCTAATAGGTTTCCAATTGCGGACATAAATGTGAGAATCATTTGGGTCGATAGCATTGGATATTGCACTGTGGTGTACAGAGTAATGCAACAGATGACGATGCAGTTCTTTTGACATATTCTCGAGACGCGTATCCTTGTTCTGAAGGTGTCAAAATGCAATTCATCACATGGAGGCGGCAGGGGGTAAAGTAACACGCACCCAAAGCATCAATCTTCTTCACCAACAATGTTCGCGTAAATTACCCTCATCGATATCAAAGCAACGAGAGTGTATACGGAGGAGAGGGTGCGGAGGAATGGAGTGGGGACAAAACCAAAAAGTTAGGGGAGGACGGAAATAAGCGCGTCCCTTATCGCACGAGTTAGAAATTGAGTTTACAAAGCGCAGTCCCTCATAAAATAAGCCCTCGCCTCGTGTCTGCACGTTTCGTGCGAAACATGCCATTATGTCTGATGAATATTTAACGTATGCTGCTTAACGTGCAAAAAATATTTCGTTACGTTTGGCTGTAAACGATTTTCAGCACTCATTCAAGGGGAATGCAAATGAATATCATTAGGGTAGATTAAATATTGACGTCCTTTCAATGTAAGAGGTATTTTTTCTCTTTCTGCAAAGTCTTTAAACTTTGTCTGATGGGTTCATAAAAATATGTAGATTTTTAAAATTTGAGTTTATACTTTCCACGTAAAAGCGGCCTGTGTTTTCAACGAAAGATACTAAATTCTTTTTTTCAGACTTGACGCTGTCGGAGAGATCGGCTGTTTTTAAAAAGCCTAAGCCTTCCGATCTGTAAGGGAGTTTTTATCATTATTGCTTTCAACTAAGAGGCCAAGGTCTGGCTAATTAATGTTGTGGCCGGTCTGAAACTCTAAGAAGAAGCGATGCTACATGTCAGTGGGGTGGAGGTACTCCATAAGATGATCCACTGTGTGGATCCAGTGTGAATAATATGATGTGTAACAGGTAACTTTGATCCAAGAATCTTCAATCGTTCGGGGTCCTATTAGGAGTCTTGTGGAATTATCTTTATTTGTTACAGTGGTTTGATTATGTAATCCGAATCTCCATCTCATCTAACTGATCTTCAATTTTTTAAATTTTTGTATGAATAATAAAAATTGGAAGTCCGGAACATGAGGTGTAGATTTGCATTACATCAATGAACACCAGAACGACGTCATCAGTTAGGAGTTGCACTACTAGGGTCTCAAATACCTTCCTCAAACTTCTCAGAAAAGGACTTAAGATTGATTCGTTCAATCTTCCCGGAAATATCAACAGAGAACTGGATGTTGTGGTTAACACAAGGCTTGGTAAGATTCCCATTTTCTACATTTATTGTCTACCAGGCTTTTTACCGGATCAGGATGTGTGGGCCTCACTGTTCAACTCGATCCAAACACAGGCTGTTCCGTTAATATTGGGAGATTTCAACGCCCATCACGCCAGTTGGGACGCCGTTAGTCTAATTCAAGAGGAATAAGACTAGTTGGAGTAGCTGAGGACCAAGGATTTGTGACTCTTAATGACTCTTTCACTAAATATCGCCCACTTGACAACTAAATACAGTCTAATATTGGTCTCGTGTTCTCCTTGGCTTAAAACGTTCGACTATGCTCGGCACAGGTCACTGACGATACATATGGGTCCGATCACGTGTTACTCACCATAGATATTATATGTGATCCTATATTTTGTGCGACTTCATCTACGAGATGCTATGATGAAAAGGTTGATTGGGGTAAATTCAGACATGTTCTTGAGGAAGAAGTTCCTCATCTTGAGCGTGAAAGACATCTATGATGCTTTTATTCTCCTTGTTTTGAAAAGCATTGAGGAGTGTGGAGGCTCTCTACCGTCAGTCAGATCGACACACTGTATGTCTCGTCCACTTTGGTGGTGTAAGAAATGCAACGAGGTCATTCGGAAGAGAATAGAGGCAGTCAAGTTATTTTGGTTGGATCAAACGCCCGAAAGTGATACCATGGCCAGGGAAGTTGATCAGGAGGTCAGATGGTTCCTTAGAAACAGAAAAAGGGACTCCTTTCGGAACATGTGTTGTGACCTAAAACCTGCGACCGGACTGCTTAGAGCATGGTCCTTCATTTGATCACTCTTGAGTAGTGTACAGGGCCATAGGCCTCAGACTACTGTTTCTTCAAATATCGAGCAGTTGCAGCTTCAGGACGACTTGGTGTGTAAGGAGATTCCTCACACGCCTACAGTCTCGATGATTACAAACGTGGACGACCTAGATGAACTGAATGCTCCCTTTTCCGTCATGGAATATTATGCTGCACTAAAGTTATGTAAATCCAAATCATCCGCTGGAGTTGGTTCTGTCATACACTTCCCATCTCGCTCACTTCTTGTTTCTTTAAGCTAATGGAAAGAATGGTTCATCGAAGACTTGAGCACTACGTTGAATTTAGAAACATTTTACCTATATTTCAGTTTGATTTCAGACGAGGCAGATCGTGGATGGATTGTGCTGCTACCGTGAAGACTGATATTCTCCAAGGTTTCAACAGCTGCATGCTCACCATTGCTATGGCGATTGACATTAAAGGTGCCTTTAACAATGTTTGTCCCATTCTATTTATTATTAAAGACATTGGTGTTCCGGATAGAATTACAAACTTCGTTTCCTTTATTACGGAAATAAGATAGTTGCATTCTCTTAACATGACTGAGGGAAGAGTCTCAGGAGTCGGAGTTCCTCAGAGTGGAGTCCTATCTCCATTCTTATTCAGTCTGTATCTGTCAGGCATAAATCAAGCAATATCCCTAGAAGTGAGAGCCAGGCAATACGCTGACAACCTGCTTCTTTACTCTAGAGAGAAGGATGTCGAAGGGTCCAAGAATATATCTGTTACAGGATTCGATAAATTCTTTCTCTGAATGGCTAAGATCTTTGGGCTTATTTATTGTACCCAAATTTATCTAAATGTATACTTTGTTGCTTTGCACCTAAAATTTTTGACACGAGTGAGAATTATATTTTAGTGGACGGATTGAGGGTCCATTGCTCTCCTGAGGTGGAGTACCTCAGGTGATACTTGATTCACGGCTGTACTGGACCGTACGTATAAAAGCCGATGTTATGCGAGCTTCCAGAGTGATAAACATTCGCAAGGTTATCGCAAAAGTTAGTTAGAGCGCATCCTCTCTCTTGCTATTCAAGTCTATCGTGGATTGGTCAGGGCTCATTTTGAATGGGGCTGCCAACTCTTTGGCGCTGCGAATGTGAGAATTTTTGTTATGTTAGACAGGGAACAACATTCGGCGATTACCGCCTTGGGCGTCATAAGATTTACGTCAGTCCTCCTATCTGGCGTCAGGGAGCCACCCCTCTCTTATAGAAGAATGATGTTTACCTAAAGATTTATCTTGCGGAACTATGCTTACACAAGTAATCCTCTCATTCCGTGACTACAGCTCCTTGCCGAAAGAGTTAACTCGGGATACCGAAGCAAGACGATAGCAAAGACAAGTCTTCTTGCGGCCTACAACTGACCGATCATCTTAAATCTACTCATAGAACGGATAAACCGGCTGGTTTTGATCTGACCTGGAAAGCTCTTACACAATAATTCGAAATTCTTCCGGGTCTGTTTCAGGAAGTACATGACAGGGGTGACTCTTCCTCGGTTACGCTTACCAGGATTATTATGAATGATTCCAGGATCATGTTCTGATCTTTACTGATAGATCATGCAGCAATAGGGAGGGCAAGTCTAGTGGGTGTGCCTTTTACATTCCCTTAGAAGATTTCAGATTTGGTCTTGCTTTGCAAGAGGGATCCTCTGCTCATTCTTGTGAGGCGTATGCTATATTCAGTGCCATTAAGCATTATCTCAATAGAAGAATTACCAAGTCTTTAATTCTCTCAGACGCAAAGTAGCTTTTACAGGAGATCGCTTCTTGTTTTTCCAATCCTCCTAAATCACAACTTATTTACAGAATTATCTTCTTATTAGACACAGCAAGACAGGAAGGCATCAGCGTGGCTCTAATATGTCACAAAGATATGAGAGGTAATACAGTAGCTGATCAAGTCGCAAAATATGTTGCACGTACACCGTTCATGGTAAGATTTGTCCTGCTCCTTCAGATACATGGAAAAGAATTGCCCTCGCCTTTGCGGAACGGGTCTGTAACTACTGGCCGCACTATAAAACCCATCCTAAAAGCCTGCATTACTTCTCCAAAGTTACACTTCAATCCAAGCAATCTTGGTTCGCAGGGTTTGAAGCATCTAGAACAGCGATAAACTTAGTGACCAGACTTAGAACTGGACACCCATCTGGGTCGTCCAGAATTTTTCAATTTTCTACATCACCGTGCTGAGATCGGTGATCCTGATTCACTTCATTTTTCAGATTTTGTTTTTGATCCCTCTCAGGAGTTTGTTAGGGCAATCTCGTCTTTTATCGCTAGCGCTAGTGAAAAGATAGTTATTTAGGTTTTAGTTTATAGTTCTTAGTTGTAATATTAGCTCATATGCATTCTTATAGCAGTACGACACCTCTGCTTAAGTTGTTTATTTTTCTGCAGGCTGTTGCCTTAGTTTGTTCCTTTGAAGATCCCCGCCTGGGTTGTCTTTCCCCCCGAATGAACCGAGCAGTTTGGGCCTGCAACAACCATTGGGCCATGCTTGTCACAGGTACCCTTGAGACCTTATTTTTGTGTTATTGTTTTTGTTCTTTTGATTTTTCTTCTCTGCGATGTTCTGAATTATCGTGAACTATTCGGAATTCATATTATTTTACCGGCTCATGGATTTGTACATGTACCTACCGCACAACTGTCACATAGAGGCCAGTATTACCTTACAAAAGCCCCTGAAAAGGTAAATGCCTAGCCTCATCACCTAAGCCCAAGTCCAAGGAGCGCCTTTGGTCTTGATTTCTAGCAGACTGACGACTTCGGAGGTGAGCGTTGAGTATATCACCCAATCCCCACTCTAAGCTCGAATCGAAGAAGGGTAGGGAGGAACGCGTTTGAGAAGCGCCAACGCGTATTCGCTACTAATCGGTATGGCTACCTATGCTAATACCGAGAGGCATACTTACCTCATTACAAAAAATTATGTTTGTTAAAATAAATTTAAAATACGTATTCTTATAATGCCCATCTGTTTATTGATTAAAGAAATACTGTATTTCGAAACTATAATTTGCTTTGAACTTAGTGTTTACGTGAAGTTAGCTTCCCTTGGCGCTTCAAGCTTGTTAATTTCCCTTCAACGCTCTCAGAACAGATTAACTTGATCAATGTGGTTTCTCGCAGGAGGTACATACTGTATTTATTCAACACCGACGCACAATATATTTTGACACGTTAAAGTGACGTGTAAAATGAATTATTCGGATCTGTTTTTCATTTCGTGAGATAATAAATTCCAATAAGGATTTCAATCACTTTTAACGTATTTTACACCCTCATTCATTTGTTATCATTTATTTTGAGCGTGATAAAATTTTTTTAAATGTTACAGAAATGGTTACATAAATTAGTAATTATTAATAAGATTACATAAATGTGGAATATTCAAATTTTCATTCACTTCACTAAATATTATTTTTAACAAAGTAAAACGAAATGAAGAGCAACCCAGTGGTCACACTTGTTTAAAAAACGTCCCAAAAACTTATTTTTGAGAATTTCCCTCGAACATTCAAATAACAGTGTCCAGGACATTTTTTGTCTTATTGTTAGAACGTTCGAAACTTGGTTGGATCATGTTTTACTTTCTTGTATCGGCAATAAACATTTTTTGGACATTGGAAGGAGGTAAATTAGTAAGAAAAACAAGAATGAATGGGTAAGAGAAAGAAGAGGATTGGAAAGAATGAAAAAAGTAGTAGAGAAGAGACTGAAAAGAATTCTTTGTTTCACAAATTGTAATTTCTCTGCTTCTATACATTTTTTCCGTTTATTTCTCTAATTAAGATACTATCTATTCAAAAGGTACACATAAAGAATAAACAACTTCAACATTTAAAGAAATAAAGAGCCACCTGCTTTTCAGAAACATTTTAAATTAGTGCCCATCAGCTTTACAAGTAATATCGCATTTTAAGATACTGAAAAACGGAAAAGAGGGAAAGGTAAGGAGAATTTGGCATCGTGCATTGATAAAGCAGATGAGCTGAGAACACGAACCGGAGACATTTTGCAATTAATGCAATTAGTACAGACCGCGCACCCTCGGGCTCATTGAACATGATTAAAGCAGGCTTCGTCAAGAAGATAGGAGGTAGGTCGTAACTTCTCTCAATTTGTCGCTAACAACCGAATTTTACAGCCTCTTTACCCTTGCAACCCACTTTGCCTTTTTGGACTAATATTCATTTCGATTCATTTTAAAAAAGCACTCTCAAAGTCTCTATAAAAGAAAGCGTGCTCGTTATAAATCGCATTATTCAGAGAAGAAAAGTATATAAAATATATTTAATTTTTATACTTCATTTTCACATCAGCTTAACCTAAAAAATTGAAATTTAGTACACGTATGTAATTTGATGTGTAGATATTAATATTATTTCCACTTTTTTGGGGTAAAAATAATTCAGCATGATTTAAGGTGTATTAATGATATACTATTTCTATGAGTTGTGACGCCCTAAAATTTTAACGCGTCACAAAACGTAACCGTTACTTTTATCATCCTTCGCAAAACTAATAAAATGAAAAACATCAAGATGAGAGTCAACTATTCAAAGCTGCTGCGACAGCCAAACCAAGCTCGGCGATTTGTGCCATTTATTTTATAATGTTCACTTTGTTATTGTTTGACCTAACCTAAAAACTCGTCACTTCAATCGCGTCACATTTTCCATTATAATTTAACTCGAAACAAGAAATCATTTTTATTTTGTTACTACCTCTCTGCCAACTTATCAAACCGGCGAACTATGACAAACAAAAGATCTCGTAAACTAACTGATTCACTTTTCACACGCACTGAATCACCTGCAACCTGTCATCTTCGAGAGGCGAGTACGACCCTCCAAACGTCTTCTACTGAGATCCTCGATGACGCTCCTACTCCGGAACTTCGTGGGATCTTCGCCCTGGTACTCGAATTTCGAATGTGAGTCCCGATATTCACTTGAGTACCAGAAGAATCATCAGCTGCAGACCGTGTTTACGAACTGTCAAAATTGTCAGTCGGCGCCATACTGAACTCTAGGCAACGGAGTTGCCGCCTTTACCATCAGTGCAATCGACCGACCACCGATCAATATTGAACATTGCGCCAACGGACGG
>WNHD01004031.1:548-19239 GCA_011057455.1 Ganaspis sp. Gsp50
TCAACCTGCAGAGTTGAGAGGGCTTGGAAGGGGCCCGACCCTTACCGAGGGTGACGTGTTGTCTTCCCGACTTCATGGAAATCGGTAGATCCCTTTTGGGTCGAAGCCGGTGGACTTTTCCACTCCGTTACGCTCGTAGGCGAGCCATGCTGGTTAAGCCCATATAAGGGGAGGTACGGCATGTTAAACTCATTCACGATGTGTCCCGGATACACCCTGATCTCTCAGGCGGGGCCAGTGCACAACTTACTCACCGCTGCAATCTCCCGACAACACCTAGAGATTCTCCCATGCTGGTATCCAGGACATGCTCTCACTATTGCGTCATGGATCCGCAGGAGACTGGAGTCCTCTGCGGATCTAGAACACACAGTACATTCATCTGTGACTCCTCGAGAAAATCCAAGGTTTCCTGACTGTACCCTATCTGCACCTAAGCGCCTCTTCCTTTTTCGCCGCTTCAGAGCGTTCCAGAAAGCAGCACATTCTCCACTACCTGAGACGTGATCACAAGCTCTTTCCTCCGTTTCACTCCATAAGAAGCAGCAAGGTTGTTTACTACAACTGGCAACGGTGTGGCCAGCTTCTCCGCATTTATAGCACGAAGAGGATCTGTCCACCCCGCTGCACTGTACTGCCTTGTGCCCGAAACTCAGGCACCGGTGTCATCTGATCACAGCAACTCGTTTCCTTACGCAGCAACTAAGGAAGCCAACCTTGACACGACCAAGGTGTTCCAAAACTGATGCTTCTCGGCGGGTTACGGTGACCACCGCCAACTTAATACCCTTCTTATTTGCTTCTAGTAGCTTAACTTTTCTGTTTGGTCTCGGCGTTTGTAGAACCCGCTGTAGAGTTGTTGTGACGTCTTCCTCCTCGGTGAGGCTGTCCAAATCTCGGATTTCCAGATTAGCTTTCTGGTCATCCGAAGATTGGACTGTCGCCATTCCTGCTACTGTCTCTGCAACCTTTGCAGTGAAAATCTACTGCTTGGATCTTCCTCTTAATGTTAGGAGGACGTCTTCTTTTTGCGTGGGCCTTGCTCCCACCACTTCTGACTAGCACAACTCTGGCTTAACCTCTTTTGTAAGTTTGCTGAGGACAGACGCATACGTCTGACTCTCAGGAACCCTAATTAACATTCTCTGCTGCGCCTTTCCACAGTGCTCGTCGGATCAATGGAGTGGGCCGAAATTTTTGAACCTGGGATCAGGTTCAAAAACAGGCGGGCTGTTTTCTTTCTTTCTTGTTTCCTAGCTCTCCAGAACGACCATTCGTATCTGCTTTGCCTGAATGCAGTCGCGCAATCTTCGGCGCTCCCTGCGTCCAATGTCAGTATCTTGCAGACCCTGGTCGAACGTCTGGTCCGATTTGTCTACCTCGGCGTGTTTGGCATGCGTCGTCTCCTCCTAGCCTCTTACATGTTTCAAACTGCCTTTATGACCTTCAAAACGTTCATCTGTTTTTCGCAGGCCTTAAGCATTTCTTCTACTTGTAGTTTGATCCTAGCGATGAGCTCTTCTTCTTCTTTTCGCAGTGCTATACTGCGCTTCCTGTCTTCATTGCGACTGTCCAAGTCTTTAGCAGTTGCGTTGCTGAAGACGCTTCTTTCACTTGCGACACTAACAACGCTTGTCAAACTGGCAGATTTGGACGTCGGTTTGTCCTCCACCAACAGCTTTAGTGGCTTTAAAAACTGACGCTTTTCTTCTCTTGGGGCATTGAATGGTCCGAGGGCCAAGAGGTCCACCCTCGGAACACTGCTATCATTGGATTTCGACGCCAGGGAGCTCGTTTGCTCACTCACAGCCGCCGGCACTGGGGTGCCCCCTCCACCCCTACACCGTAAACTCAGACTCTTTACTCGAACTCATCATCATTTTTTTGATTGATTTTTCAGGGTACCACCCCTATTTGGTTTTGGTCCGCGCCGTCTATTTCATTTCACCGATACCACCTACTATCTAGGAGGCATTCCCCTAACCGCTACCCGGAGGCGCGCCCGATAGAAGTCCAGCAACTCCCACGAGACGAAAAAAGAGGTTGAATACGACTTTACGCCTCGCATGGTGCCCAGAGCGCTGGACACCCGACGCGCCGCGTTGATCCTAGGAGTAGGGTCGTATCCAACCTCTATTTTCGTGGATTTAGAGTTCTGATCTCACTTTTTGGTATTAGGATTTTTTTTAAGGAAAAAATTCTAACTTTCGATTAAGAATAAAAAACATCGGGTCGCTCTTTTTATTAATTTTCAAGGTCAAATAATTTTTTAAAGAAAAAGTACATTTAACCCATCGACAAAGCAGCAAAAAATTTATCGAAACTGATTAAGTAAGAATTTTTTTTATTAATATTAAAATAGTAAAAAATCATGAAATTCAACGATGTCATACAAAAAATTAAAAATTTAAACTTCTTTCCCCCCTTAAATATTTACGCTATATTAAAAATTTTTGCAAGTAAACTACCATCATGTAAGACAGCAATTTGTCAAAGTCTCAATCGGATTGGATTTTTGACCTGCGACTCTAGAAACGGACATAGGGATTTTTAGAAAAACTCAAACAAAAAATATTGACAAAAGCAATTTATTATAACAATTTTACAATTTACTGTCAAAAGTCATTAAATCAAGCTAATATGAGTATTCGCTGAAGTTTGTAATTCGGGGGTTACAGGTGTTACGGAATTAAATTTTATGTTTAAAAATATGAAATTCAAAATGGCAAAAACAATATGGCGGAAATCTTTTTTAGAAAGTTGAAAGACTCCCTTGAAGCTTGTTATTCAGAAATTTTTGGAGTCGCTGAATTTAATACTAAAAAATTTTAAATTTTAAATTTAAAATGACGTATCCAATATGGCGAAAACCCAACTTTTACGAAGTTGTTAGATTCCCTTGAGACTTGTTATTCAGAGGTTTTTGGGGTCGCTGAATTCAATTCTTTGATCAAAAATGCAAAATTGAAAATAGCGGATATAATATGGCAGATATCTTTTTTAAAAAGCTTATAGGTTCGCTTTAAACTTGTTATTCTGAGTTATTTCAATTTAAGTAGGCAAGTTTCGTGTTGGGTGTCCTTGATCTGGAATCTTGCATTTTTAACACAGAATTGAATTCAACGTCCCCAAAAACCTGCGATTAATAAGTTTCAAGCAAATTCACTTCTTAAAAAATGTGTCCGCCATATTAAATCCGCCATTTTGAATTTTGCACTTTTGATCACAGAATTGAAATCAGCGAGCGACCCAACAATATCCGAGTTTTACATACTTCGAATTTTGTATTTATTCCAATTGTAAAGTTTGTAAAAATTATTTGTTACAAATATTTTACTGGCAAGAAATATAGAATCATCATCAGGAGAACTAAAGTGCTATCAAAGGGGATTTTTTCGACAGTGAAAAAAATTTTATCGAGAAAAGTAACTCCTCTGGACTAGAACTTTAAAATTGAAAATGCCGCGTATTTTTGTGTAGTACGCAGAATCGAATGAGAAAAGCAGAAGCACGTTGAACATTGATCGCAGCTGTCTGCCAGGTTTGTAGATCACGTGACTATGACGTGCGTGCAGTAGTAATTTCTAACACTACGGTCAGAGTCAGACAAGCTGAGGTCGTTTTCGCACCGACATTTTACACTCGTGTACAAAAGAAACGTAAATGTCAGCTGTGTTATTTTCCCTAAAGTAGTCTAAAATTGCATTTAAAAATATTTCAATCATTCTTTTTCTGATTGACGGCAATTTCAATTTATATGATTGCTTGCCATTGCTATTATGGAATCATAAAGTTCGTTGCCGGCGTTACACGTGCAGTACTAAAGAAGCAATGTCGCGAAAGATGGAGACGCACGCTTTGGTAAAAGATTTTACCAAGCACCAACACATTTCAAAGGTAACTGCAAATAATTCATAATTCCTTGAATTACATGATCCTGCAATTTTCTAATCCAATTACTTTCTACATCTTCAGTTATACTTTCCTTTCGTTTTCATTTTTTTAATTTCATTTTCCGTCTGCTTTATAATTGGGGCATTGCCCTGATTTTACATAATTTTATTCTTATATCTTAATCCGGAAATGAATCCTGTGACGAAGATTGCTGCGACAATGATACACAGTTGCATGCACTTTGGTGTAATATATCATTTCTGGGTATGAAATAATATGAAATGTTGTGAAATAATTGTGCGATGCGATTAATTGTAATAATTATCATGCGATTAATTAATTATACTTATTTCATGATGCGCTTATCAATGTAAACCAATTCAAACTGAAGGTTTAATTTACGTGTTCACTTTTTTACGAGGTAAAAACAAAATTGAAGATGGTTGATTACAGAGAAATTGAATGTCATATATGTAAAGCATGTCGTACACTTACATGTATACATATATAATTTGAATGTACATTGCTTTTGTCTACAAGGAAAGAAAATTGTGCTTAAAATCTCTGTGATGTTTACTATAAAAGCGATTTAATACCTTGTTAACTAAATAATATTAAAAAAGATCAACTTACTTATTTGTAGACTCTACAAATGAACTCTACTAAATGAACTCTACTGATGACACTTGAGTCAATTTCAAAAAGTGGTATTGAACTAGTTCGATGAAAATTACTTAATTGCCTAAGTGGAATGTAGACAAGCTTGGTAGTTGAGTAAACTAGTTGTGTAAATAACTAGCTGAGTAAATAATATAGTTTCTTTCAAAGCATATTATTTAACATATTATATATATTTTACTTAAAATCTCAGGTAAATATTACTTAAGCGCGAGTAAGTAAATTTCACTTAACCATATTAGTTAAATTTCACTTGTGATTTTTCTCCGTGTAAGAGTAACTGAAATGGAAATAAGGGTAGCAGGCAAAAATGTTTTTCTAACCAAAACTTTAACTCAGTTACGATCTTCTATTCTATCTTCAGATAATCTTCTATTCAAATATTACTTCACAGTAGTTCATGAGGCACATTTTCATTGTAATAGTAAAATATTCTACTATTTACACATACATATGCAATTATGTATTGAATTTGTGAATTATGTATGAATAGAATTTATTCTTTCATACAACATATTCATAAAGAAAAAAGTTCTGAAATATTTTTGCATATCTTGCATTGTGTGTGTCATAGTATATGTCTGCCAACTATAGACTCACACATATAGTATGTGTAGATACCGATCAATTTCTCTTTTAAATTCTAAACACTTTTATTATTATTCCTAAAAAGTGTTCCCTATAATTCTAGTAACATGAAAAATTGCATTTGCGGTTATTATCGTTTAGTCTATTTAAAGTATAGCTTTGTGAAATAATTGCTAAATTATTAAACTGAGTATGAAGAAAACGTAATTAATATGTTGCTATATAATATCAACATTATCGCGCATGGAAAACATAAATGCGCTAGGTCAAGGCTTTGTTCCACATATTGACACTTTTTTGCTTAATTGTGCAATAAATATTGTTATAATCAATGATCATCACTATTTACGTATATAGAATTTTTATGTAGTTGAAGCCAGCCTACTGCATCATTTTTACTTCTTATAGAAACAATTGTTGTACTTTTCTATACGAATTATAATTATAATATGAAAATCATTTATATAATTACAATAACATCTATACATACTTTAAAAAGTGAATTACGGAACAATTTTACTATAAAGTAATCATATTTCTTAAACTGCACACTAACACAAACAATAGCGTATTTTTAATGTATTTCTTTAATTATTATTTACATGACTCGTATACACAAAGAAAAAATACAAGTTAAAAACAATTTTTTAAATTCTCAACAATAATGAGGTGTTAAATTTTTTTCTTCATTTTAAAAGCATTAGATTGAAATAGAAAAAATGAAATATTTCTGTAATTTTAATGTCAAGTTACATCGATTCTTGTGTACGTATAGATAATAATTTTTCGTAAATGCATTTGGAATTATTTACAATAAATTATTTTTCTCATTTTCTTGTATGAAATTTTCTTGTCTCCTTCCACCTTCTGCAATTACGTCAATTTATTTGGATTTTACTTGCTAAACTAAAATACTAAAAGTGAAGTTTATAATGTATAAAATTTTAATTTTCTATACTTTCGTTTAACATTCCGCAGTATGTGCAAACATTTATTATGTCTTATACTGATAAGTTAGTTGTTTTACCATTTGGTAGGAAAGCACTTTAATCCAGGCCAAGAACATAGAATTAAACCTATAATTTAGTTTTTTTTTAAATTTTTATGAAATGTTACTTTACCAAATTGTAGTTTATTAAAAGAAAGGGACCTTAGAAGCTTTTGAATATAGGTTACGTTTTATGGTAGTTTCAACTTGATAAAAGCTTTCTCTTTAATTATTCGCATGCAAAAAGAATTTTTCTTGAATGTTCCATCCCATAAAGAAAACTGTTTTTGTCTGCAAATAATTAAATGGCAAGCACTAATTGAGTTTAAACTGTCATCAAGCATAACTTATATTAAAAATCTTATGGGGTGCCTTTCTTCGGAGCGCGTCACATATTTCTTTTGATTATTATTAGTATCTTACATGATAAATTGTCATTTAATATTATTTTATTATTTAGGGTGTAAATATTCGTTTTCAAAATTTCCAAAATGATAGACTAAATTTAATTGTCTTTATTTTGTATAATTGATCCTCTATATTTAGAAAATGCATTTAAAACAGATCTTTTTTCATTTGTAATTTAATCTAACGTCAAACTGTATTTAGCCCGAAATATCCGAGTAACAATTATAAAATACGAATTGGTCATTTTATAAACAAGTCAGCCATATTCGATCCGACATTTTGAAGTTTTAAAATCTATTATCAAATTCTTTTACATCGGGTGAAGGAAATAAAATAATTTCAATTTTAGCATAAAAAATAGATGTCTGCCTTATTGCATTCTTAAGTAATTTAAGCCCTTGTTGATACTTGATAAACAATAGTGTTTTCAATTATAAAACAAGAAACATCGTTGACATTCAAATGCGTATTTTGTTTCACAGTTTATCTTCATTTCTCTCAAAATAATAAATGTCACTTAATGAAAATGATCCTTGCTTAGTCTTTGACACCTGCAATGTTTACAACAATAAAAGTTGCTTTACAACATTTACTCGACAAACAAATTCAAAATTTTTCACCGTAGAGAAAATTTGTGGCTTTAAGATTCGACCAACAGCCATAATCTTAAAATATTTAAATCGTTTTACATAAAATGGTTGAAATTAAGTTCAGCAACTTTTAAAATACCTCCTTGGACAATATAAAACAATTTATTTCAGCCAAATATTTTCTTTCAAATAATAATAATAGTTGGCATGTATTGCAAAAAAAGTATTCAAAAAGATTTTAAAAAATTAATACTTTTCAATTGCCTCTCTTCTTACTGGGTTGTATTTAAATGACTAAAAATTATGTAAAACGAGATTTCGGTAAAATAAAAGATGATGTGAAATAAATATACGCTAAATAAGAATTACGTATAAAGACATTGTAATAAAAATATTAAAAAATAATATTAATGAATAATATTTTAGTTAATTAAATATTTATAAAATATTATTATTTATATTAATATGTAATATTGTTATTTATTAAATATTTTATTCTATTCAAAATTATTATGTTGAATGTTATGCAAAGGGATAAGTCCGTGAATTCAAAATTACTGGGATTAAAATGATATTAGAATCGATATTGATATGATCTATCGATATTGATATTCGATAGAGTATTATAATTTTATAAAATATATATATAACGTTCGGATTCAGTTGACATGGTAATAGCCTGATGTATTTAGAGAAATTATTTCTTTTTCTCTTTCTCTTAGATCAATGGGTCGATTTTATTATCACTTATTTGAACAATCACTTAAATCTTATTGAGTGACAGAAACTTTTTGTCTCGTCATCAATTGATATCACGAGATTATTAACTAGATTGGCACAAGATTCAATAATTAATTAAAAAAGATGAAAAGTGAATATCAAATCGTAGAAAATTTTTAAACAAGTGGTTCACCTAAAAATCTGTATTCGCTTTTTTTATAATTTGAATTAAAAATTAGTTTACTATTAAAAAATTACTTTTCTACTAGAAATTAGTTTTCTACTAGAAACAAGTTTTCTACTAGAAACTAGTTTTCTACTAGAAACTAGTTTTCTACTAGAAACTAGTTTTTTTTAATAAAAATTAGTTTTCTACTAAAAATTAGTTTCAATCGTGAGACGACTGTTTTACTTTAAATTAATAGATCATTACTAATTCTGTATATAGAGTAGAAAATTCTTAATTTTTTAACAAAGTAAGTGTTAAAATTATTTAAAATAGAATAGAAAAACATTTTTTGTCCATGTCTAGAGGAATTAAAATTTAATTAAGAATGTAAAGTTGCTGACCACCAGAATTCCTAGAAGACCAGAATCACATGGCTTAGTGTGTAACGAAACACATAATAAGTAATATGGTGGGGCTCATTAAATGATAGTCATCGTAGTCACTGATTCGTTATATCATGGATTTTCAGTTCTTACAATTCTATCGGTCTTCATTGAGCTCGCCACCGTCAGTTCATATTACGTGTTTCGTGAGTTCAAGATATTCATTAGTCAACTTAAAATTTTTAAATTCTCTAAAAATATAATTACTCAGTTATGAAGTTTTATTTATTATTAACCCAAAACAAGAATAACAACATTTTTTGTGAATATTTATCAATTCATGTGGATAAGAAACGTGCAAGCATTTATTAAAATTAAACAACTGCCAAATTGGTAAATGTGACTTTATTGATAATAATTACACACATTGATAACAAAATCAATAGCAATTTCAAATTTTTTATAAACAATACTAACAATAATGATAATAATAAATATGAAAATAATAATAATAATAATAATAATAGTAGAATAATAATAATAATTACAAAAATATCACCCACTTATTTTCTTTTTTGTGCAATATACTATTATTTTGGAAAACCAAATGAATTGAAATTTGAAATATTTTTAAAAAAGCTGTAATTTTGATTGGAAATTATATGCTTGTATACAATATGTAAATTACATGTGGAAATTAAACGTGAAAAAATTATGTGGAAAAGATATGCCAAAAATTATATGTTGAAAATTTTATACAGAAATATCTATACTGAAAAATGTTATGTGGAAATTATTTGGGAAACTACACTTGAAAATTCCATGTGGAAATTTTTTGTGAGAATTTAATACTAAAAAAGATAAAGTAAAAATTCCAATCGCAAATTTAGTTTGGAATTTCATGAGTAACAATTATTATTTTTATTTATTTACCACTGTATATATTTCAGAATAAAAATTTTTGATTTCATATAAAATTTAGATTTCATATAAAATTTTTCTATGTAATTTCCTATCGAATTTTCAATGGATATTCCTCTGCAATTTTCTTGCAAAAACTCGTGGGGGAAAAATGGTACTACTGCAATTGTACAATACTCTTTCAAACACTAAAATATTAATAAAAAAGCAAAGTATTTTTTTTAAATATTCAAATGTAAACTATTTTATATCCACCATATAAAATACAATACTATTCTTTATTAATTCAGTCCTTAAAGTTAACTAGCATTTTCAAAAAAATCAATCAGTAAAATGTCGAAAAAATCGAAAGTTGATTGAACAAAATTAGAAGTTACTTTGTTATGTGTCCTTGAAATTTTATATGTTCGTGAGAACGGTGAGAACTATATTTTCTTTCAATTTAAATATTGCCATAAATTACTTTCGGCGAGAAGAATTTTTTTACAGTTACATTTCATTATTATTATTATTATAATCACTATTAATATTACTGCCATTATTATTATTATTATTATTATTATTATTATTATTATTATTATTATTATTATTATTATTATTATATTTTCTTGAATTGCTATTGAATTTTTAGTGTATTATTATTGTTATTATATTATTATTATTTTAATATTATTAATATCAAGGGCCTACTCAGAATTTTCTTTCTAAGGAGAGACAACCTAGATTAAATTTGTTAAAGGGATAATATTGGCGGTATTAAAATTTATATTACATTTTTGATTTTTAGTGGGGGCAACTGCCCCTCCCTGCCCCAACGTAGGTACGCCCAAGATTACTATTGTTGTTGTTTATACGTTTAATCTTGTTTCCGCAGTTACTTTTGTTGAAAAAAAAATTTGTAAAGAAAACAATAGTGTTCGTAAATATTCCTTCCACCTTGAAATGTAAATAAAAGCACGACTCTTTTGCTCGTGGCGTTATTCGCACACAATCCCTTGAATATTCTTGATTTTAAAATTATGCAAGTTCTTCATTTCCGAATATTTGTAATTACGAAGACATTTGAAAAAAATTGAGTTCAAAATTTCTTTTAGCGTGAAATATAATTATTACGAGAGAAAAAATGGATTTAAATGTAATTAATTTAATTATAAACAGAACTTCTTCTATGAGAAACCAATAGACATTGATTATAAAAAAAAAATTATAAAAATGACTGCAAATTGAAATACATTAAATTTTATTCAAGTTGACTACAACAGTCGTTTGTGAAATTTATCAGAGGTTCCATTGATTCAAGTAAATTTAGATTTTGTAATTAATTATTATCATTAAATTATCAAACGGAGATAAGAGAAATTAGGAAGAGGGATAAAAGATTATTTAAAAAACCACACGACAGATAATTTTTGCATTAAACATTTTTTAATTTCAAAAAACGTTATTAAACTTGAAATAAAACGGAAATTCGTTTACTTGATACAAACGACGTGCAAATGTCAATATTATTGATTATACACAACTCAAAGGTTAAAATCATTTTCTGTGTTATACAATGTGACATTTGTTACACACTCGGCAATCAAAACATATGTACTAATTTTCATACTTTATCCGAACAATTATCTGCATTATCGTTGTTCATTTCATTGTTATCATTTTAATTAAAAACAATGATGATACCAAGAATCTCAATCATGCTTACTTTCGATTTCTCAAAATATAAGAATTATCTTTCTAAAAGTGAGTTATTCTTCTTGGAGTCACTTCCCTCACATTTTGAAACGACTTTTTGGATTAAAAATTGAAGCACTCCAAAGTAGTCCTAAATACAAGAAAAATTTTTTAATATGTACACATTTTTATTGCAAACAAAAAATATTTCTACCTTAATAGATCTCATTTAAAAACTATTTATGTGCTTTCCCTACTTTCAAGAAGAATTTCAAGACTTCATTTATGAGCTTCGTGATGGAATTTTTCGACAGGGACTATAAATTGCATTGCTGAGAAATGACATGCCATTAAGGAAAAATGTCTTAATGAGAATTTAAACTTAAAATGAGATATTATTTTTAAACAAAAGTAATTATTTATATGAGCAAAATAGTTTAAAGTGGATATCTAAACTTTGTAACTCTAATAAATTAGACAAAAACATTATACTTATAATGAATCACTTTTAAAATTAAAAATTATGAGCGCTTTAAAATTGCACGTATACAAAAGCACTGAGAGAAAAGAATTCGTGAAACAAGAATAAAAAAAAAATATACTTACAACTTATTCTTGTTCCAAGAATATTTTCGATTCTTTATAAGAATTTTTATGCCTTAATAATCAGGAATAAATACTTTGAATTAAGAATAAATACTTGAATCAAGGATAATTATTCTTGATTCAAGAATACATATTCTAGGTCCGAATCTAAGAAATGCATTTTTGCATTGAATCAAGAAAACTTTTCTCTCAGTGTGTTTTACAAAGAAAGGAATTAATGTAGAACCGACAGCAAACGAAATATCATACATTGCACGCCCTGCTAGAACTAGACGGATTTAAAGGAATAGAATGGTAATTATAAAAGAATAGCGGATCCAAACGAACTCTTTTTTTCCGCTCGAATGAGCACTTTGCATCCTTTTTAATCTTTTTGCATCCGATTTTTTATAACTAATTATTATTCATTAAAAGCACTATTACTTTTTGTGGTTCAAATTTGTACTCATCTATTCTTTCCTAACCACATGATTGATAAATTTTGTAAATTTTTATCTGTGCATATTTAATAAATGCAAAGTGAAATTATTATCCCTCCATGTATACCCTTTCGGGATTTTTAACATGTAAACCTCACAATTCTTTTCTATAAGTTCCCCCCTAATTGCGTCCGTAGCCGACTCTTTATTAGAATGACTCGTATTTTCATTATTCTAGCTGCGAGTAAAACTGGAGACAAATTTTGCCTTGGGGTCATGTGACACATGACGTCATATTCCATCACATGCCCTTAAGTGATGTTTTAAAATATTTTTCTTTTTATATTTCTTGTAGAAAACACTATCTCTGAAAACATTTAACAGTGGATTGTTTAACTGAGTTTATATTGCAAGATGATGAACTGAAAAAACATAGATTAATTGATGATGATATTATTCCTATATACAAATTGCGGGAGGGAAATAAAAATATTAAAAAAGGTTTTCCAGTTTTCTGTATTAAATAAAGGAAAGAAAATATATCTATGAAATGATAACGACAAAAAATCTCAAGGAAGTTAAGTTTTCTGTAGCAATTATTTACAAATGAGTTGTTATATAAAGAAAAGTATAGATAACTAACTAGAAAACTAACTTATTGCACGTCAATTTACTAATACTAGTTATTATCTAGGAAATGAGATTCTATTCTCAAAGTATAAACGTTATGTGAGCATCATTGAGTTTTTGAAATGCTATTTTAATAAATTATTATTCTGACCATTACATTATTTACATGCATTAATTAAAAATATACTAACAAGCTTGTCAAAACGATGTGTATGCAACTGAAGAATTATAATTAAGTCAATTATGGCAAATGGGTATATATTGTAACTTAAAACGTAGAATACGATTTTCGAACCCATTAATTATTTTTATGATTAACCAATGGCTGACAGTTGCAGTGTATTAAAGTTTATATAAGTAAAACAAATAATAAATACCTTTAAACATAAGAAAAGAAATTGAAATAAAAAGTATTACAAAGATAAAATGTAGTGTGCTAAATTGTGTTTTATGAAAAGTGGAGAATAAAAAAAATCTAAAGGCGATCTTGAAAATTTCCCAATCTTTTATTCACCAAATTTATAATTTTTTTTCTCGAATTAATTTATAATTATTTCATTGTTTGATCGTACTTTTTCTTCTTATCTCACTGTTTCTTTAATCTAATTCCTGTCTCATATGGAACAAACACGAATACATTCTTCAAAAATTCCTCATTGCAATTAAACAATTTAATTAGAAATTATATCAGAATCGTTTCCACAGAAATTTTCTGTTTAAAATGTTTGTGAATTTCAAAACAAAATAATTTAATTCCGAATACAATACGTCAAATAATGAACTTAATATTTACAGAATCCCAGGTGATCGTGGGTGCACAGACATTTGTCTAATTTCTTCCGAAAACGGTCTTCAAATTCAACCGTCGAAATGGAAGAATCCCAAAGGTATTTTCATTAAAAAAATCCATATATTATTTTGTTAACTTTGTTTTTCAATTTATTTTCTAGTAATTGTTTAATAATTTAATTTTCAACTAATTATTCCCTATTGTTGTAAAATCATTCTGAATACTAATTACGTGTAGTTAATATTAACATAAAGATGCTAATTTTAACACATTTCAAATTGAAAAAATTATTTGTCAATGTTACGAATAAAATTTGATAAATAACTGAAATTTAATTTCGATACTAAGAGGTAAAAAATTTCAGTTACGAAGATCCCGACATTCGTGACCAATCATCCCGGCACGTCATTCGTAAACTATTCGGTAAGTGCAAGTTTTATTAAAAATATTAAATTGAGTAATAGGTAATTTACTACATGAAAAATTATTATACTTATTAATACTGTTTTGTATCTTGACACAAAAATATAAATAAAAGATAGACCAGCATGACAAAGACTTCTTGTTTTTTAAAACTACAATTTTATTCTGGTCAACACCTAAACATTTATGAATAAGTTATAATTTAATTTTTTAGATGTGATACCTGCTCGAGTGGTCCTTTATTTACTCTCTTTTACTGGATTCCTTGTCTCCTTTATGATGAGAATGGACATAAATCTAACAATTGTTGCCATGGTCAAGGACCCTATTTCTGAAAATGATACAGTGTCATCTCATTGTTATGCATATTCTAATTTCTCTCTTGACTCGAATAATAACTCTATCAACAAAGTTCCTAAGGTTAGTTTATATTTATAAAACAAACATTTTGAACTTCTTCAAAAGCGCAATTACACTCCTATACCTATAGGTATTCAAGTTTGATCCGAGACCTAGTATTATAGTATGATAAAGTTTGAATCATCTTAGAAAACCTTGAATCAGGACATGAATGTTCCTTACATTATTATTTTGCAAAAAGTAACTGTTATTTAATATTTTAATCGTATGTAGAGCTACAAGTATCGTTAATTTAAAATTTATTTTAATCAAGTAACTATCATTTATTTAATAGCAATTGAAAAGTTAGCTGACTCTATTAAAAGCATTATAGATAGTTGACTTAAATTATTTAAATATATTGATTTTGTTATTCTCCATAATTGTAAATTTTTAATTCATATGAAACTTGTTAGACCAATATTCTTAAATTCCTAATGACTGTGAAACATTCTTTTTATCGTATGCACTGCTTTCAATCGCCTTTTAGAACATAAACTCTATTATAATTACGAGCATTTCTTTATTATCAGCTTATGTACTTGATAAATGAACAACGCTGCACTCAGAAAAAAGTCTTTTTGGATCAAAAAATCTTTTTTGAATGAAACAAATTCTTTCTTGGCTATGGGGTCAAAAAATCCTTTTTTTGATTTAAACATATTATTTCTTTAACCTCATTTGTTTGATACAAGTAAATGTCTAGTTTGATTGGAAAAAACTTTTTTTTAATTTAAAAAAAAAAACTTTTATTGAATTTAAAAAATCTTTCTTTGAATTAAAAAAAATCTTTTTCTTGATTTTAAATAAAACATTTTTTTAACACACCAAATGGCATGCTCACCAACTACCAAAAATAAATTTCTGTTACCGACTGTTATACTACACTTATCACAACATGCTGCTTTTTCTTGCGAGGGCCATTGAGTGGAATCTGCTTACAAATACCTTATTGTAACCCGTACTACAAGGTTATGTTGGGTTGGGTTAACTGCCTTACTACTGACAGCCCGACCGACTAAACCACACACCCTATTTCTTTGAGACCCTTTGTACACCTCCAGAACTACCTGTCGGCTTTAGCCTTCAGAGGTGGCGTTCCTCATCGTTGCCAGCGCGACTTTATCCTTTCCCGGCATTTGAAATTCCCGTTACGCCTGGCCGTGCATCTACCAGAGACTTCACCTTATGGCGGATCCAGGACAAAGCGTAAAATTATGGTATATAAAAGTAAGCAGCGCCTAAGCGCCTCTTTCCTTCTTAGCTGCTTCCAGAATCTTCCAGAAAGCAGCACACTTGCCCGAGCCCAAAACATAGTTGCAGGCTTACCATTCCTTCACGCTGCACAAGAAGCAACGAGACTTTGCACTTCACAGCTTTGTGCCCGAAATTAAGGCACCTATGAGACCTGGTCACAGAAACTCTCTTCCTTACCTAGCAACTCATGAAGCTGACCTTGACGTGGCCAAGGCGCTCCAGAAAGGCTGCTTCTCGTCGAGCCACGGTGACCACAGCTAACTTGATTCCTCGACGAATTACGAGGAGAAGCTTCACCATCATTTCTATCGTCGTTGCTCTGAGGACGCGCTCCAGAGTCGAGACAACCTCTGCATGTTCTGTGAGACTGTCCAAATTTCGGATTTTCAGAGTAACTTTCTGGTCATCTGGAGATTGAACAGTAGCCATGCCTTTTATCACCTCTGCTACCTTTGCAGCGAGAATCTCCTTTTTTGAACTTCCTCCCAATGTCAGGAGCAGGTCTCCTTTTTGCGTGGGCCTGGCTCCCGCCGCTTCGGACTCGCACAGCTCTGGCTTTACTTCTTTTCTAAGTTTGACGAGGACAGACGCATACGTCTGACCCTCAGCAACCTTGATTAGCATTGTCTGCTACTTCTGCCTAGGATTTATCATCCTGATTCTTGGTGGTAGCCGACGCTTTCGCTCCTTAAACTCTTGGAAGCCTTGCCTTATTAGCAAAAGGTACATCAGTTCTCTGCTTTTTTGGCTGCTCATTGGCAGGCGGGCTGCTTTACATTTTCTTTTCTGGCTCTCCAGGACGACCATTCTGATTCGTTGCACCTGGATGCCTCTCGCAATCTTTGGCGCTCCATGCACCCGTCATCCGTGAATTGCAGACCTTGGTCGAACGTCTTGTCCGACTGGTCTGCATCTGTATGCCATCTCCACCCAGATTCTTACGTGCTTTAAATCATCCTTAATCACCATGGAGACGTTGGTTTACTTCTCACAGGCCTTAAGCATTTCTCCTACTCGCTTTTTTATCTTTTTGATGAGTTCGTCCTCTTCATTTCTTAGCTTTATGCTACGCTCTCTGTCCTCATGACAGCCTTGCAAGTCTTCAGCAGTCGCGTTGCTAAAGACGCTTCTTTCACTTGCCACGCTGGCAAGACTAGTCAAACTTGGCGATCTGGATAGTGGTCTGTCTTCCAACAACAGTACAGGTTTTTAAGATGGATCGCTTACCTTCTCTTAATGCATTGAATGTGGGAGCGCAGACGACCCACGGCAGTAGAGAAGACAGCCCATTGCAAGGGAGCACAGTCTGTAGGGCATCTGCTTACCACTACATGGGAGCGCTGAGTTCTTGCACCGAATAGCTGTGCTCCTAAGTCAAGGGGATTCAGCAGCACTAGCAATATGACGACTGGGCGCTAAAATTTTTCTCAGTGCAGAGCTTCCGTTTGCTACGGTCGTTATTGCATTGCTGTAAAGAGCATTAATGCGACGACCATGTACGCTACGCCCCATTATAAGAATGTTATGTAAACTGCATATATAAGCTGCATTGGATATCATCTACTGAAAAGAACTCATTATTATTTCATTTTAGGGTATCGTGCTATTTTCTAGATATGAAATCATTTTTGGGATATAAAAGAATTTGTTTTGCATTAAAGAGAAATACTTGTTGAATTTAAAAATATATATTTAAAAAATCTTTCTTAAATTATATAATTTTTTTCTAATAAAAAAGAAGCTTCTTAAAATTACACTAAGAAAAATACTATGATATTACTGTAGGACATCTTTTCGATTGCGTTCAAAATAAATTGCGTATATCATTCATGTGAGAAAATATTAAATTTGTTATACAGCAATGCTTTTATAAAATCAAGTATGCTTTTGGACGTGACTAAATAGACATGCTACACAGATTTAATTAACACTTTTACATAGGTGTAAAAAAACTTTTGTAAAATTAGTTTTTGTTTTAATACATTTAATACATTAAAATAAAAAAGTAATTATTTTCTATAAAATATTATAGTCTCTCATATTCCTCGTAAAATTAATAAGATTAAATTAACTACTACATTTTTGCGTCTGCTTCACATTTTCTGCGCTTGTACAACTTTTCCGAATTTAGTTATCAAGCAAATAATTTTTTTAATTTAAAAAAATGATGTTTTTAATTTAAAATAAACCTCTCAAAAATATATATTTTTTAATTTAATAAAACTTTCTGATAGATTGAATAAGGAACTTTTTTAAATTAAGCAAATTATTTAAACAAAGAATTTTTTAATTCAAATTCGGGATTTTTTTAAATCAAGAAAACGTTTTTGTAATCTAAAAAATGTTTCTTTCAATTAAAAAAAAAGGTTGAAAAAAGTTCTTTTTTATTTAAATAAAAGTTTTTTCTGAGTGTGTTGATATTAGAAATGCTATTAATCACGAGACATAATTTTATTTTAATAATTAACAATAAGAAGGCATTTTAATAATAAAATCCTTTCTTTTATTAATTAAGTAATGGAATTGCTTTCTTTCAAAATATTAATTAAAAAATTTGATCCCTTTCTCATTTAAAATTGTAAGATACTTTTCCTTCTGCAGGATGATACTGGGGAATTTGATTGGAGTTCACCAATTCAGTCGACAATTTTAGCTACTTTTTATTGGTGCTATATTCTTTCTCAAGTAGCTGGTGGAGTCCTCACACAATATTTTGGCACAAAAGCTGTATTCGGAGGTTCACAATTAGTTACTGCAATTTGTAGTTTGCTAATACCTGTAGCAGCAGATTACCACTATGGAGCGGTTATAGCACTTAGAAGTCTACAAGGCGCAGCCAGCGTGAGTATAAACTGGTTTCTGATAGCAGATATTTTTATCAATAAAAGTACGTTTTATTACCCACAAAACATAATAAAACACTTAAGTACAAAATGAATTCGATCATACTAGCAAAATATTCATCAAAATATTATTGTCGTCTACACGTTAATGTCATCTAGGTGTATTTGATGAATTCTCAGTTACCGTCAACCGGGGTAAGTTTAGGACACCGGGGGTAAGTTTAGGACACGCAAGTTTATATTGTATAAAATCTTTATGGTGAATTATTTAAATTCGGTGTTCGCTGTAAAGAATAGTTCGATTATTTACC
>WNHD01004032.1:0-18871 GCA_011057455.1 Ganaspis sp. Gsp50
TCTTAAACATTCTAATCAGACGAATTTTAAAATTTTAAAATTACTTTAGAATTTGCCCCATACTTAAGTATTGGAAGTAAGGCTTTTTAAATAAAGTTTCCAACGCTAGAGATTAAGTCCCATACTAAAGTATGTGATATAAACATTCTAGTCAGAACAACTAGAAAATATTAACATTAATTTAAGTTTTGTCCCATACTTACATATGGGACAAAACCTAACTATTTCAAAAATTTCTAACTTTAATAGAAACTTTTTCAACTTTTAAATGAATAATTCCCTTCGCTAGCGAGTAAGTCTCATACTTAAGTATGGGACATAAACATTCAAGTCAGACGAACTAGAAAATGTTTGAATTGCTTAATGTTTTGTCCAATACTCAAGTGTGGGATTTAATATTTCCATTCAGACAAACTCGATAATGTCCAATTTGATTTAGATTTTTTCCCATACTTAAGTATGGGAAATAAACCTTCTTTATGAAAATTTCTAATTGCTAGAGATTAAGTCCCTCTCAAAAGTATGAGACTTACAATAATCAAAAGATCCATACTAAAGTATGGGATAATTACATTTTAGTCAGACGAAGTAGAAGAGGTCCATATTGCTTTAGGTTTCGTCCCATACTAAAGTTTAGGTCTTGAAATTTCCGTCGAGATAACCTCGATAATTTTGAGATTCATTTGGGTTTGTCCCGTACTTAAGTATGGGAGTTAATCTTTTTAATGCGTATGCCAGTTTGCTAAAGATCATGTCCCATACTTAAATATGAAACTTAAAGCTTTCATTAAGACAAACTCGATAATGTTAAAATTGCTTTAGGTTTTTTCCCATACCGAAGTATGGGACAAAAAACTAGTCAATGAGTTTATCGATTGGTTATATATTAGGTCCCATACTTGAGTATGGGTCTTAAACATTCTATTCACCCGAACTCGAAAATGTTTAAATACCTTTAGAATTTGTCCCATACTTAAGTATTGAAAATAAGCCTTTTTAAATAAAATTTCCAATATGCTAGAGATTAAGTCCTATACGAAAGTATGGGATTCAAACATTATAGTCAGACCATAACTAGAAAATGTTTAAATTGATTTAAGTTTTGTCCCATACTTATATATGGGACAAAACCAAAAGCAATTTAATAAATTTCTTACTTTAAGAGAAACTTTTTATGCTTTTAATTAAGTACTTCCCTTGGCTAGCGATTAAGTCCCATACTTGAGTATGGGACTTAAACATTCAATTTAGACAAATTAGAAAATTTGTTAATTGCTTTATGTTTTTTCCAATACTCAAGTATGGGATTTAAAATTTCCATTCAGACAAACTCGATAAAGTGTCAATTGTTTTATTATTTGTCTAATACTTAGGTATGGGAAATAATCTTTCCTTATGAAAATTTCTAATTGCCAGAGGTCTCATTGTAAAGAATAGAACTTAAACGATTTATTAAGACAATCTCGAGAATGTTGAAATTGCTTTTGGTTTAGGACATAAACCTATTCAATGAGTCCTTCAATAGGTCAATTATTAGGTCCCACACTTGAGTGCGAGACTTAAACATTTTATTTAGACGAACTAGAAAATTTTAGAATTACTTTAGACTTTGTCCAATACAAATTTGATGTCCCATCGAAACATTTGATTAAGACCAAGTATTATATGATAAAATAAACTTATTTTATTTTTTGTGTTGTTTTTAACTTTTTTATTTTTAGTTAGCACTGTGCATTCTGTTTTTGAGTGTTTTCAGTTATTGAGATATTTTATTTTAACCTTATTCTTTATTTACATATTTTAAAAATGTATACATTTTTTATATTATAATTAAATATACATTCAAGATTGCGTTTCTTATAGAAAATGATTCGTTTGCTATTCCTTTTCCATTAAGTTTACAGGTTGAGCAATATACGCAACAATTCTGTCATTTTCGTGACAAATTTTTGTTAGAAAACACACGCTATATAAATGTTCAATGTTTACAATTGCAAATTCGTCTATTATGTTGTCGATTTTGTACAAAAAGTTGATGCCTATTCCTTGTAGAACTGTGTTTGGAAATGCGATGGTAGTTGTAAATTTTTTAATAACTGCATAGTAAACTGCTTGACACTGACATCGCCGAATGTGGCATTGGCAGTTTGTTGCTTTTAGAAATAAATGGATTTGGCCGAAGTACACTCTGTTATTAATATTATATTGTACATAGCTGGAGTTAGTGACTTTAGCTTGTGTATATATTTCAGATGTGTACAGCATTTTGTTTTTATATAGTTTTTTAAAAACTATATACCGAGCGTTTAAAGGCAATTCTTCAGTTTGAAGTGCATTTAAAACTGTATTTGGTACTGGCAATTTGGTAAGAGCACCTGCTATAAAAACAGAATTTCCAATGTGCGAAAGTTTTTTTTGTTTGCGTGGTGATAAAAATTTTTTGCAAAATTTATAAGCTTTAGAATTTTCTTGCAGTAGTTCTTCATGTAAAGTAAAAGTGTTAATATACAGGGAAGCTCCAAAGCATATCTGAAGTTGTGCACATTTACTACCATGAACAAGCATTTTTAATTTGCCATTTATGTCCTCGTAAGTAAAGCAGGAATAAATGAATAAAGGACCTAATTGTTTGACAGTTAATGGTAAATGTAGGAGAGTATGGATGTTGTTTGTCATATTTTCTAGGCCGTAGAGATACTGGAACCTTCCTACAAATTCGTGTAGCATGCGTGAAGCTTTGCTTAACATTTCTTCAGAAATGCTAGATTGACAAAGTAAAAATATTGCCCCAACTAACAATTTGAAATGGTCGAAATAACGTGGAGATAATATATCTTCTAAAATAGGCAAAGAATGATAGAAGAAAAAGTTTTTGAATGTCGATGCTTTCCAATATTTAAATGTCGATTTAATTGGAGTAGGTCTTCTTTGAACGAAGCTTGGAGAACAAATATTTCTAATTCTGTCGTCAAGCAGTTCAGTTAATTCTGCAAAAGAGAATGGATTTCCTGCATGAGCGTTATCAAACCAAAAGCACAGTAACATTCTAAATACTCCAAGAAAAACATTATGCATAACGTCGAAGCCTGTTGTTCTTATCCATTTATAAACTAAGATAGACAGAATTGAGCGACCTTTTACTCCTTTTTCTGTTTTGTTTGTAGTAGCAGCTATTCGAGCGTTTTGCAATGTCTCTTCTTCTGTTCTTAATGGCATATTTTTCATGTATGGATATACTTGGATATTCCCAATTCTTAATCCTTTTTGAGTACATTTATGACAACCAAAATGTCCATTATATTGATTCATGTTCAGAAATATTGCTTTAGCTGGAAGATCGCATGAACCACATATAATTAGTCCCCTTATATTTACAGGATTTTCATTATCATCTGTTTCAACAGCTATACCATTATAAATTTTCTTAATTTCTTGATAAGCAGTTAGCATCAGGCTTTTCTACACCAAACCACATGCCTAAGAGTATTAGGTTCTCTTTTTTGAATCGATCTTCATAAGGGAGTTCATTAATAGTTAAATAAACTGGCCAAAATGAGAATTTTGATGAATTAAATACCCTAACACCATCGGTATACCAAGAAAAAGTAATGTTATCTTTTTCTGTTAGAAATTGTCCAGGATTATTTAATTCTTTATAAACCTCCCCGTCGTAAATATCCTCGATATTTTCTTCATTTAGTTTACGTCGAGTAAAGCGATGTTGTAGCTTTTGATAAAATCCTTTCCTTTTATACATAGCTTTTAGTTGATCGATAATCGAAATTGTCAAAAAATAGTCACTTTCTATTTCTTTTTCACATTTAGGACATTGTAGAAATTCTTGCTCATGAGGAGTTAAACAGTAAGAACAATAATAATGCCTCTTAACAGGACTATGCAAACTTTCAAAATACTTTTTGAAAGTATATAATGTAGACCGACAGTGATTCGGTTCAGGACAATGTAGAGCGATAAGTTCTAAAATGCTTGCAAGAACTACTCCTGACAAAGAATGTCGCAAAGTTACAGAAAGAATTGATAACAGACTTTCAGACAGTGTTAAAGGAGCTCCTTCAAATAATGGCGGATCTTCATCTAGACCTTCGTTATCGCCAATTTCTGATTCACTTTCAGAACCTGTTGTGCTGCTGCTATCAAAATCACTGTCATCAAAATTAGCTGTGCTACCATCCGTAGAATCCGTTGTGTTACTGGTCGTAGAATCAGTTGTGCCACTCTTCGTACAATCAGTTGAACTACTGTTGTCAGAATCAGTTATTGAAAAACGATTGCCGCTTTGAGCATCATTTGAAATTCCAATATCGTTATTACGACCTTTTTGAAAATAAGTATAAATAAATTAAGATAGCTGAATAACTGTAAAAACTCTTAGAAACAATTTCTTATATTAAATCAAGTTAAATGATAAAAAATCTAGCTTTATAAGTATATTGTTTTGCAGAGTTTGACCAAGAAATATTATTGTACAACAAAAATATATATTAGTTTAATATTAATTAACCTAGACTGTTAATTTCAATGGAACTTAAGGTTACTTCATTTCTGACATCTCTGTCTTCTCGATTTGCTAACAATAAAGCGTTATTGATTTGGTTTTCGACACTTTCATTCTCCTGTAAAATTGTAAATGAGTTAGTAACAAAGTATTATTCATTGCTGAAAATGAAAAAGTACAGCAAAAAATTAACACAAACAGGTGTTAATTATGCGTACATTGACTGTGATAGATATTAGAATATCCTTTAAACCCAGATTACTTCGTGAAAAATTACTCTCTAAATCTGAATCATCAAAAATCCGCTGTGAATCAGCGATCGAAAATGCGCTGTTTCGCAGCAAATATTCACCGATTCACCTATCCTAATCTTGGCTGGGTAAATCTGTGCTAATTAGCGGACTTTACGCTAATTCCGAATTAGAGAGTATGTTAGAGAAACTTCAAACAAAGATTTTGAAAGATTATGAAATTTTAAAAAACAAGAATTATTAGAATCAAACAGATAGAACAGATTTTGAACATATACGAAGAAATATTAAGAAAGTTTATCTAAAATTTCTAATCTTAACTTAAACTTTTTCTCTGTTCCAGAAAAGTTAAAGAAAATGTTTGAAACTTGTCCATCATAATCTTTATCTTTTCTTCTTTAACTTAAGCCTGATAAAATAAAAAATCTCAAGTAGTTTCTGACTTAGGAATGAAAATATTAAGCTCTAACAGAACAGAGTTTACGGGGATTTTTCATAAAACTCCCTGCATTTTCTATGATTTTCTCTGACCATCAAAATTCTCTGACTTCCCTGACCTGCGGCCACCCTGGTGTTATTTTAGTACAAATTTATAAATTAAATAAATCGTTAAAATCAATAAACTTTAAATTTTAGTCATGTTAATATTAGAACAGAATAATATTTTTGAATTTTATATGGAATTGAATGATTGGAGAAGAACAAATTTTCATAAACTTTTGTTTTCACTTGCAACAACTTTAAGATTTTTTAAATCTGTGAATATAACTATTAAAATATTTTATTTACAATTTTAAAATACTAACTGTCATGTTCGATTCTTTAACAAAATCACTTCAAAATTAAGAAATGTATTTGTTCTGTGTTTAAACATACTTGCATATTAAATTATGAAAGTTAAAATAAAATTGATCTGTTCATAAATTTAATTTACAAAGAAACGTAGAATCTCCCCCTTTTCTGCTATTTATTATACAGCCCAAAAAAATAAAAATAACCATCTATTTATTATTTTATATATTTTAAAATGGAATATAATTCAACCCGAAGAATAGATGAGCCATCAGTTCTATTTTCGTATACATTGCAAACATTACATACTTCGTTCGAAGTGTTTTTATTTCTTCATAACTCAAAAAAACTTAGTCCTACTCTATAGACTAATTTAATAATTAAATAAATCTAACTTTGATATAAATTGAAATAGTTGTCATACAGAATTGTCTGATTTTAATTAAAATTAAAATTAATTGAATTACAGATTCAGAAGTTGTATTTTGTGAATTGCTTGAACTATCTTCGGCCAACTCATTGAGAATTCTTTGTTGCGTCCTTTTGCAATATTCTTGAATATTTCTGGTTTGGCGGAATAGCGGCATGATCAAATTTCTTTCTGTGCGGCACTAACAACGAGAATTTTTGCTTAGAAAACAATTAGAGTTAATTTACTATACAATTATCTAAGAGTTGAGAATACACTCTAAATTTCTTGGAGTGAGGTCTCACTCATAATGAAGTGGAATTTTAGAGTAAATTTTCCACTCTTGAAGCGAGTGACCCAATTCCTACTTCATTAAGAGTAAGATTTCACTCTAAGAAATTTAGAGTCTAGTGTTATGGTTTTACGGCACTATCTCAAAATTTGATAAAGCTACAAAAAAGTTATGAAATTATAAAAATTATTTACAATTAGTTAGATGTGAAAGACAGCGACAAATAACAAAAGAACTAAAAATTGAAAGAAAATTATAAACTGAAACACTATGTATAATTAAGAATAAGAATATGAATAGAAGAAAACACGTAAAGAAGATATGAAATAATTAAATGTTAAACCATCAAAATATTCCCTTGTATAAAAACAAATCACATAAAAATTAATGAATTGTCAATGGAAGAGAAAAATCTAAAATTACCACAAGAACAGAAAACTGTATAAAAATATCAATTTTAAAAAATAATTAATCACAAAAATTTACATTAAAAGAAGATAACATAAAAAATGACAATTTAAATTAAAAATAAAAATTGGAAGTGTCAGACACATAAATATAAGTCTGTAATAAAAGTAACTTTACCAGTAATGTATATTTTATTTTTCATCCATATATTCTATTTAGAAAGCGAATCATACTATTACGCAAACTTTTAAGGTTTAGTTTTTAATTTTTTAAAGTTAAAATCTCAAGATTTTCACACAGAAGGTGGACAAAAAATTGTTTATCGAATGTCAAATTGTTTTAGCAAAAAGCTTGATAAAATATGACTTAAAATAAAAGATGTCACATTAAAATTGGATTCCTCTTAATTTTGACTAACTTCATCCTGAAGGGAATAATTAATTTCTTAAGTAGTTGAGCAACGAGGTTTTAAAGAATGGTTTTATGTACAAAAAATTATTTATTCATATAAAATAACCGTAATTATGAAATCCAAAACTACAAAATCAAAAATTATTTTTTTATGAATGATTTCCTGAAAACAATACCGACGAGCAAAAAACATAAAAGCAAATATAATTTCTCTGGTGAATTCAACGACTGCAATAACACCATTTTTCCGTGTAAAATAAAGTAAAATTATTTATTTAGAATATATTTATATACTAAACGCGTATAAAGTTTGAATTAATTAAACAGTTTTATAGCAATTAAAAAAAAATCAGGAAGTACATCAATTTTACAAGCTTAACTATAACTACAAAGGTCTATTACATTTTTAAGTTTATGTTAAAAAAGACTTTTGTTTATTTATGTTTATTTGCACACTCTGGTTTAAAAAACATTTTAAATTAATCAAAAAGCTTTTAATATCACCATTAGAATGCAATGAAATTCAAAATCAAAACATGTCAATTGAATATAGCAACAATCGTGAAAAATAACGAACCTTAGAAAACGAACGTTTTTTATTTTGTAATAAAAAAAATTAACCTTAAATTAAGGTTATTTGTCAAATTAGTCAGATTTTCGAATAGCGTTAAAATGTATATTTTAATACAATGGAGCCAAAAACCTCATCAGGTTACAGTCATGGAAGAACCAAATTATTTAAAAACTTTTAACGAAGGAGATATTGTAAATATTAATTACCCTAATAAAGGATCTTTCAAGGGACGTTTACTTTGTCGTAGTGGTAATGAAAAGATTTTAAAAATTATACATAAGAATAGAAACATTGTTCTTTATTTTTGTGAAAAAACATTTTATACAATAATTATTTTAGAATCAAAGGCCTTTTTAGAAGAGTTAAGTCATAATGTTGATAAGGAAGGAAATATACAAGGGAAAGTTACAAAAAAAAAAGTAAATAAAGTAGCACAAAAAAAATCAAAAGAGCAAAGAGCAGAAGAAGCTTTAAAGAAGAGAATCAGGAAAAAAGAGACCAAATCTTTGGAAAAAGAAATCGCTCAAATAGATGCTGTTTATGGTTAGAATTTTACTTCATATAATTAATATTAGAATTACACTTTAAATTATTCTCAATACAAAATTATCGATATACATATAAGTGATTTAAAGCGTATTTAATGAATGTCAACTTATCATTTAATTTAATATAAAATGGCCAGATTTTCTTTAACTTTTGAAAATATTCTTAATAACTCTGGTATTCAGAAATTGTCAATTGATTTTAACTGAGATACGTTGTTTATAAAACACTGTAACATATTGTAAATTTATAATTATTCCACCTTTTCCTCTTTAGTATGTTAAGTATTGAATGTACTAATAATTTAAAGAAAAATTATTTCATTTGTGCCCTTAACAGAAATTGATATTATTACAATTTTTTCAAAAACATACATTGTGCTTTAAAAACCAAAATATGTTTTAAAAAATAAATTTTTGAATCAGATGCATATTATGTCTGTGCATATTATTAAAAAAATTGTATTTTATAGACAAAAGTAAAGAAGAAAGTAAAAGTGACAGCACAAAAGGTTATGAGAAGGAGAAAGAAGGAGAACATGACAAAATTTGTGAAAAGAAAAATCAAACAACTAAAAGAAAGCTGAAAGAACTAAATATTGAAAATGTTCAAAGAAAAATATTGCAAAAAAAGAATGGAGAAGAAAATAAAAAAAATCAAAATACAGCAAAGAGAAATATTACAAATAAAACCGATCTAGATACTGAATTAATTAATGGTGAGTCAGACATTTTTAAAGCTTTAAGATGGAATTATAAGAAATAAACGAAATTAATAAAACTTAAAAAAATAATAGCTGGAAGGATGGAAAATGAAGAAATAAACCATGTAATTGGTTATGAGTCTGATGATGAAAGTTTACACTGTGAATCCTTATACCCTTACGAGATGAACAAGTCTGGTAACAATTACTATTTTTAGCCAAATTGTTAATTATTTTAATTATTTTTTAATTAGATATTTTAATGATTTAATACTTTTAAATTTAACGAAATGTATGGTTTTATCATTTAAATGAATTTTAATTATTATGTTTAACTGTATATTTAAATAAATATATATTAAATATATACCTATAAAGTAACAAACTATTAAAACATTCAGTAATTTATAATTTTAAGATAAGATTCGTAAATAATATATAAAACAACATTTTTGTTGAAAAAGTTAAATTGAGAATCGATTAAATTTTTAATATTATATATTACAAAGAAATTAAATTGTTAATGTAGAATAAAATTGGCTTGTTTTTGATTAAAAATTGTGTGGTTTAACACGAATCACATGTTCTAAACAGTACGAATTGTCTTAATTTTTTATTAATCCCACAAATAGCATAACATTTCCTTTTACTCCGAGTAACTTGAATTTAGTTAAAAAATAGATATCTATGTAAGATATACCTTTTTGCACATATAAATAATTTTGTACTACAGATAAAAGAGGAGAAAAAATTAGCGACAGTGAAGAAAACTATAACGAGAAACTAGTGAAACAAGGTCATAAACAATGTGAGAAAAACAAACTAATAGCTGAAGACAATAAGAAAGATTTGAAGCGTACAAATATCCAAAGAGAAAAAAGACTTAAAAAAAGGAGTCAAGAGGAGATAGATAAACAGAATAAAGCACTGAAGAATATTAGAAACAAAAAAGATTTAAATATTGATTCATTTAAAGGTAAATTTATTGGTTAACTTGCAAACATGCTAAAAAATCCAAAACTCAATAATACAGTAATATATATCCATGAGAACAAGAAAAACGATTACAATAACAATAACGACAACAGCAACCTTAAAGAAAACATTAAAAATTAATGGAACAAAAATAACAATAATAATAATAATGATAATTATAATAATAATAGCCTTATGTTGTAGACTCATGATAAACGTAAGTCTTATGTATTTGTATATTTTAGTTTAAAAATTTGTGTGTGTAATATGTAGATGAGAGAAGAACAGAAAATAGTAAGGGAAATATACAGGAAAATAAAAAGCAAAATGAAGAAGAATGTATCAACAAAACCTGCAATAAAGAGGGTCAGATAACTAATAGCAAAGAAAATGATTTCAAGGCAATGAATGTCCAAAGAAAGACAATGAAAAAAAGAGAAAATAGTGATCAAGAAAACCAAAAAAAGCAGAATACAACAGCACCGAAAATGTGTACGTATAATCTGAACACTGGGCTATTTAATGGTAAAGCAAAATACATACAAAATTTATAAGTCAGAATATTAATAATAATAATAATTTATAATCCATAGACCAAGATATCGAGAACCATGATATTATCAGTTCCATTGATTCTGAATTGGATACTGCGAGTTTAGGCAATGTTTCTTTTAGTTCAGAGGAAATGATGAATCTCGGCAAAAATCAATGGCCTTTTTCTGGTATGTAATAAAGTATATTTGATACGCAAGCTATTCTTTAATTGAAAAATTGTATATTTTTTATATTATACAATCAATATTTTACTTTTTTTCCTTTAAAATCGATTACAGATACATGTTACAGCAATAAATTCTAAAAATTAATAGAACTTTTTACTACAAGAATGGCAACTACAAAACATACGTACCTAAAATTATAAAAATACAGTATAATGCTTTAGATAAAAAATATTTTGATTTAGAATGAAACTTATTAATAATAATATATAACACAAACTTATCTTTAAGTATTTTTAAAAATATGTGAATAAGATGAAATTTTTTCAAAAAAATGATTTTATACTACAGTAAAGAGACGAAAAAGAATTATCGA
This sequence comes from Ganaspis sp. Gsp50, assembly GCA_011057455.1. Taxonomy (NCBI): domain Eukaryota; kingdom Metazoa; phylum Arthropoda; class Insecta; order Hymenoptera; family Figitidae; genus Ganaspis; species Ganaspis sp. Gsp50. The sequence continues at coordinate 10,973 of WNHD01004032.1, forward strand.
AAGCGACGAAGACCATGACAAGAAGATGGAAAAAGAAGGTACCGAACGAACTAAGAACAACAATCCTATAGATAAAGACAATGAGAAAAAATGGAAGCATGGCAGTATCAGGAAAAAAGTAATACCGAAAAAACCAGAAGAAAAGAGTCAAGAAGAGCTAAAAAAACCTTATAAATCTGCTTTAAAAATTATAAAGAAAAATGAGTTAGGATCTCAATTATTAGTTGGTAAATTGAAAAATTTCTTAATAATACTGAAAGAAAAAAAAACACAAAAAAGAAACAAACAACAAAAACATGAACAACATAAAAACAATTATAACAAAGTATTAACTGTAAAAACCGTCAACTGTTTCAACTATGACAAAAGGGACAATAACGATATAGATAGAAACAATAACAAATCATTTCACTTTTTTCGATTCTCAAAAGCTGGAGTTACATGATTGTAAAAAACTTAGGGCAAACTAGTCTCCAAATTTATTTATTCTATTAATTGAGGTAAAGGAGGTTTCCGATCTTTATTTTTTCCGAATCCACTATTTTCCGAATAGGGTCATTAGAATTAGTAGAAATTAATTTTTTGATTTTTGTGTATCTATTGTTCGTCTTGTATTGGACCCCACAGTAATTGACACACTTGCCCTACTGTTTTTTAAAAAATCTGTTTTCAGAAATCTTTGCTGTGCATAACTGCTTAGACTGGTTATTTTTTAGGATTTTATAGCAAATTTAGGAAAAGTTACTCTTCCTTATGATGAACAAAGTAAATTGAGTAGGCTTAATGAGGGAGCTCTCAATATTCAGTATTTTCAAAATAAAAAAATTGAATTATCTTTTAGATTTCAACAAATTTGCTGATCGGAGCATAATATTTTTGATTTTATTTTTATAAGGCCTTCCATGTATAAAACTACAAAATAATTCTAGGACCCGATGTCTATACTTTTATGTTTTAAGTAAGCAAATACTTTTCGACACAAATATAACTTTAAGACACACATGTTTTATTTGAAAAAATATATATTTGAATAATAATGTATATGCACTTTAGATCAAAGAGAAAATAAAGTTAGTAAAAAAAGTTCAAAAAATAATGAAGGAGAAAGTAACAAACCATGCGATAACAACAAGCATATAATTAAAGATAAAAAGAAAGATTCAAATGTTCAAGGAAAAATTACCACTAAAAAATTAGAAAATTATCCAAGAAAACAAGATGAACACAAGAAGATACTAAAGCAAATTAATAGTAAAAATGATTTAGAATCGGAATTATTGAATGGTAAATTTTATAAAAATTCAATATAATATTAGGGGCCGTTCATAAAATATGTAGCCAATTTTTTGGAAATTGAGACCCCTTCTGACGAGCTACGTATAGTTTATGAACGGCTCCTTAGCAATATTACGTCGTAGAATCTTATGAAACTTTAAGTTATTATTATTATTATTATTATTATTATTAATAATAATATTTTCTATAATATGTAATTCATATATTTAGATTCAGAAGAACAAGAAATTGTTGATCCAAATGATTGCGAGTTGAAAGATACTGGTTCATCAGACTCAATGTCTCATAGTGTATACCAAAAAAATAACGGTAATAGTCAAATAATTAAATATTTTAATAAAATTGTAAACTATAAGATTTTCATAAACATGTGGCAAAACAAAAAATTTTTTTTTTAATTTGGCTGTTTCTGTCTAAAATTTTAATTTTAATTTTCTGTAAAGTTACTGGACAAACTTTCTGAAAAATTATAATGCCCATTTTTGCAAAATTGCACAGGAGACATTTGTAAACTTCTGTAAAGTTTATCGAAAACTTGCGAAATTTGCATGGTGGATTTCGTGCAAAATTTCTGAAACTTTTTGTGCTTTCTAGGTATGTCAATTGAAAACTATATTTTCTTTTACAGATGCACAAGATGATCAACAAATATTATTCGATAAATTATTACAAGATATTTCCTCTTTTGGTAATACAATAAACGTGAAGTTCCAATAATTAAAAGTATAAATACCGAAAATCAATTACATTAATGTTTATATAAACCTGAGCTACCAATCCACACAATTATATTTCTCTGACAATCAATAAAATCCTGCTTAAAAAAAATAAAGTAATTTACTGATTTTCAGTAGATTTAATTGGTTGGCAATTTTAGAAAATAATAAAATGAAACAAGAGCTCAGTTTTAACTGTACAAATTATTAGATTTCTGTTATTTATACTAATTTAAATTTAGAGAATGCAATTGTTTCTTTTTTTAAAATATACTAACTACACATTATATCTTGCTTTTACAAATAGTTACCCCAGAAGTTGTGGTATTTTGTGAACAACTAGCAATTGCAGTAAAAAAAATATATGGGACGACTAAATCACCTAATTTAATGGAAATAAAATCTTTTGTAAGTGTTTTTTCTAAAATTTTGTATTTAATTACTTTCTAAAAAGTTTTATTAATAGAAAAAAATACTACCTGAAATACTCTTAATAAAAGAGGTTTACAAAATAATTTGATACTTTTCATATTCTCTGGAAATGATAAAAAAATTAATTTAAAAAAATTTTCTCTAGGAAAACCAATACGATTCATCTAAAACCCAATTGGTGTCAGATGTCAATGTATATATAGATTCCGTCAAACTGATGCTTCTAAAACGTCATCGCCACAATCCTAGAGAATTAACCAGACAATTACTTTTGGAAATAATAGGAGCTGAAAAGCTAAAAACAATGACGGCATTAGGAACCAGAGGACAAAATGGAATTCCTGCAAATGTCAGATGTGCTGTTTACAGTAAGCAAGAACATATACAAATAATATTGACACTACAACGACTTTTTACACACTTTACATTGTTTTTACTATTCAAAAATTCAATTAAACTTTAACATTTGACTAAATTCATTTCAAAGTTAAAATTAAAGTTCACATAATTGCAATTTTATTTCAATTAAATGGAAACAATTAGTCGCTTTGTAAAAATGAATAACGATAACAAAAGGACCAACAAGAACAACAAAGATTATAATAGAAATAATAAAGACAACAACTCCAATAAGGACAATAAATACAATTACATACATGGTAACAAAAAGAATAAGCATACAGAAAATAACTAAACTGATAACGAGTATGTAAAGAGACAACGAGAGCAATAACAAAAACGACAATATTGACAACATCGATCAAAACGTTACAATGACAGCAACAGTATCACATAAAGCAACGACAAAAATGAAAACAATGACGAAAACGTCGAGAACAATGGCTGTAAAAAAATATAACAACAAAAAGGTTTGCACCAACGACATATTAAAAAGTAAAAAAGATTCGAAATAACATGACGATCGTTATATACGACAGAAACATCAACACTATTTTCCTTCGTTAAGATAAAATATAACCAGAAACATGTTTCATAACTTTTTCAGAATATGTAAAAAAAACTAATAAAGACTTTACAGAAAGTCAATTTATCAGAACTATAAATTATCAGTGCGGCACATTAAGAAAACCTAATACCTTACGTAAGAAAAAAAAAGCTTCTGCAGATGATAAAACATTAGGAGATCAAAATGACAGCAATTATAAAGACGAAGAAAATGAAGGCAGCACAAACACTGAAAACGAAAGTGAACAAAACGAAGACAATTGGTCTGATATTAGTGACGAGGAAAACGCAGAAATTTCTAAAGCTAAAAAAAGAAAACACAATTAAAAAACCAAGTTATTTTCAGTTATTCATATTCTTGTAGTTAAAAAGTATTATCACATTCACAATATTAACCGTATTATATTAAAGCGATCAAAATGTACTTCTAAACTGTTAAAACAAAAATGTTCCTACAAAAATAAATAAATGCGTTTATAATACTAACATAAGTAAAGAAATCTGAAGATTAAATATTACTTAATTATTTATTGGAAAGAAATGCAAATAGTGTAATAAAAGTATAATGTCCCATACTTGTGTATGGGACAAAATTTAGAACAATTTCAACATAAACGAGTTTGTCTTCATGAGAGGTTTAAGTCCCATACTCAGTATGGGACTTGATCGCTAGCCGAGGGAAGAACTCATTTATAAGTTGAACAAATTTCTGTTAAAGTTAGAAATTCTTTAAATTGCTTTTGGTTTTGTCCTATATGTAAGTATGGAACAAAACTTAAATCAATTTAAACATTTTCTACTTATGGTCCGACTATAATGTTTGAATCCCATACTTAATCTCTAGACTTATATGGGACTTAATCTCTAGAGTTGGGAACTTTAAATGAAAAGGCTTACTTCCAATACTTAAGTATGGGACAAATTCTAAAGTAATTTTAAAATGTTCAAGTTCGTCTGAATAGAAAGTTTAAGACCCATACTCAAGTATGGGACCTAATATCTGACCAACCAAAGGACTCGTAGAATATTTTTGTGTCCCATACCGAAGTATGGGACAAAATCTAAAGTAATTTCAACATTCTCGAGTTTGTCTTCATGAAAGGTTTAAGTCCCATACTCAAGTATGGAACTTAATTTCTTTAATGAGTGCTCCAATTTGCTATAGATAAAGTCCCATACTTGAGTATGGGACTAATTGGTTCTCCAATTTGCTGTAGATAAAGTCCCATACTTGAGTATGGGACTTCATCTATAGCAAATTGGAGCACTCATTAAAAAAATTAACTCCCATACTTAAGTATGGGACAAATTCAAATGAATCTCAACGTTATCGAGTTTGTCTAAATGGATAGTTTAAATCCCATACTTGAGTATATTGGACAAAATGTAAAACAATTCAAATCTTTTCTAGTTTGTCTGGCTTGAATGTTTATGTCCCATACTCAAGTATGAGAATTACTCGCAAGCCAAGGGAAGTTCTCACTTACAAGTTGAAAAAGTTTCTATTAAAGTTAGAAATTTTTTAAATTGTTAGGTTTTTTCCCATATGTAAGTATGGGACAAAACTTAAATTAATGTTAACAATTTCTAGTTGTTCTGACTAGAATGTTTATATCCTATACTTTAGTATGGGACTTAATCTCTAGCGTTGGAAACTTTATTTGAAAAGCCTTACTACCAATACTTAAGTATGGGGCAAATTCTAAAGTAATTTTAAAATTTTCAAATTCGTCTGATTAGAATGTTTAAGACCCATACTGAAATATGGGACCTAATATCTGACCAACCAAAGGACTCGTAGAATAGTTTTTTGTCCCATACCGAAGTATGGGACAAAATCTAAAGTAATTTCAACATTCTTGAGTTTGTCTTCATGAAAGGTTTAAGTCCCATACTCAAGTATGGGAGTTAATTTCTTTAATGAGTGCTCCAATTTACTATAGATAAAGTCCCATACTTGAGTATGGGACCAATTGGAGCACTCATTAAAACAATTAACTTCCACACTTAAGTATGGGACAAATTCAAATGAATCTCAACATTATTCAGTTTGTCTGAATGGAATGTTTAAATCCCATACTCGAGTATGGGACAAAACCTAAAGCAATTTGTACCTCTTCTACTTTCTCTGACTAAAATGTAATTATCCCATACTTTAGTATGGATCTGTTGATTATTGTAAGTCTCATACTTTAGAGAGGGACTTAATCTCTAGCAATTAGAAATTTTCATAAAGAAGGTTTATTTCCCATACTTAAGTATGGGAAAAAATCTAAAGCAAATTGGACATTATCGAGTTTGTCTGAATGGAAATAATAAATCCCACACTTGAGTATTGGAGAAAACATTAAGCAATTTAAACATTTTCTAGTTCGTCTGACTTGAATGTTTATGTCCCATACTTAAGTATGAGACTTACTCGCTAGCCAAGGGAATTATTCATTTAAAAGTTGAAAAAGTTTCTATTAAAGTTAGAAATTTTTTAAATTGTTAGGTTTTGTCCCATATGTAAGTATGGGACAAAACTTAAATTAATGTTAACATTTTCTAGTTGTTCTGACTAGAATGTTTCAATCCCATACTTTAGTATGGTACTTAATCTCTAGCTTTGGAAACTTTATTTGAAAAGGCTTACTTCCAATACTTATGTATGGGACAAATTCTAAAGTAATTTTAAAATGTTCAAGTTCGTCTGATTAGAATGTTTAAGACCCATACTCAAGTATGGGACCTAACATCTGACCAACCAAAGGAATCGTAGAATACTTTTTTGTCCCATAACGAAGTATGGGACAAAATCTAAAGTAATTTCAACATTCTCGAGTTTGTCTTCATGAAAGGTTTAAGTCCCATACTCAAGTATGGGACCTAATATCTAACCAATCAAAGGACTCATTGAATAGTTTTTTGTCCCATACTTCGGTATGGGACAAAACCTAAATCAATTTCAACATACACTGAGATAAATTGTAAGTTTAATTTACTTAATTTAGTTTAGTAAAATGTACATAACATCAATTAAGTAATATTTATCTAATGTTCGTATATTGGAAAAGAAAAGTTAAGTATAATTTACCTAAAATATTAGGTAAAAACATCACCTAAATTATTAAGTAAATTCTGCTTAAGTACTTAGGTAATGTTTACTTAAGCAAGTTTTACCAAAGTTTTAGGTTCATTTCACTTGCGTTTTTTCTCCGTGTAATCGAGTTTGCCTTCATGAAAGGTTTAAGTCCCATACTCAAGTATGGGAATTGATCTATAGCAAATTGGAGCACTAATTACAAAAAATTATCTCCCATACCTATAAGTTTGGGAAAAATGCAAATGAATCTCAACGTTATCGAGTTTGTCTAAATGGATAGTTTAAATCTCATACTTGAGTATATTGGACAAAATGTAAAACAATTCAAATATTTTCTAGTTTGTCTGACTGGAATGTTTATGTCCCATACTCAAGTATGGGACTTAATCGCTAGCCAAGGGAAGTATACTCAAATAAAAGCTTAAAAAGTTTCTCTTAAAGTTAGAAATTTATTAAATTGCTTTTGGTTTTGTCCCATATGTAAGTATGTGACAAAACTTAAATCAATTTAAACATTTTCTACTTATGGTCCGAGTATAATGTTTGAATCCCATACTTTAGTATGGGACTCAATCTCTAGCATTGGAAATTGTATTTAAAAAGGCTTATTTCCAATACTTAAGTATGCGACAAATTCTAAAATAATTTTAATATTTTCTAGTTCATTTGATTAGAATGTTTAAGTCCCATACTTAAGTCTAGGACCTAATCTCTAGCCAATCGGAAGACTCAAAGTAGAAAAGGGCCAAATTGCTTTAGATTTTGTCCCATACTCAAGTATGGGATTTAAATTTTCCATTCTTCGGTATGGGACAAAACCTAATGCTATTTCAACATTCTCAAGTTTGTATTAATGAAAGGTTTAAGTCCCATATTTAACTATGGGATTTGATCTATAGCAAATTGGAATTCTCATTAAAAAGATTAACTCGCATACTTATATGTATGGGACAAACCTAAATGAATATCAAAATTATCGAGGTTGTCTGGACGGAAAGTTCAAGTCCTATACTTAAGTATGGCACTAGAGTTTAGCGATTTTTAAGACTTTTTAAAATCGTTTTGTTTAAATGTTTTAGTTTTATGCTCAAGTACTGTGCTAGAGTAGTAGGCATTTTTTAAACTTTTATTGTCACACTTGAACATCTGTTAATTTTGATCGAAAATAGAATTTTTTGGTGAGTATGTTTGTATTTCTCATTTTTCAAATCTTTACAATGTAATATATGGGTAGGATGTTGTATTCGTTTTTCTGAATACAAGTATGAACTCCCATACTTCAAGTATGGGAAACGGACTTAAGGCATACTTTTCCCATAGTCTGGGACAGATATGGCTTTAGTCGTTTTAATACTCTGCCCATACTTAGTGATACTTGTCCCATACTAATCATTTCTACGCGGG